>LVYW01000004.1:3489369-3580974 GCA_001630435.1 Sporothrix globosa
CATTGAGCCGTTGTGAAAACATGGAGATCCGCACATCAGGGACCTATCGGCACTCCCAACGCTTCCAACAGACCCCAAAGAGCCTCTTCTTTTCCTAGGCGTTCCTGGACTATGCCATTTTGGTCCGTACCCAGGGGCTGGCTGCGTGCCACGCGCAGAGTGCGTACTGCGTGTACGGCGTATCTTGCGTCTTTTCCTCAGGTGGCTTAAGACATCTGCATTCCACAGAGATAACTGTGTGCTGTTTTGTGCTCGCAGAGGCTGGAGTCGGCAAAGATCCGAGCGGCGAGGCCACCCAAGAACGCAAAGCAGCAAGGGGCTGGAGGGAGGGAAAGGGACTACAAAGGTCCGCCAAGCTGGTCTAGTGGCTGATGGCGCGAGGCTCTGGAATTTGGCCCAACCGTACACAGCGAGGCCGACAGTTTGAACTGATCCTGTGTTGCCTGGTTGTCTGTGGTCTAGAGTCTCTCGTATAAGCCAATGGGCCAAACACCTGCCAGTTCAGTGTGTGGCACATTCCTGTTGCGCTTTTCCAGATTGGGAGGGATGTGACAAGAATGGAACTGAGAATCGATAACCCACGAGGCCGAGTAGATCGATGCCCAGGCCGGCAGTGTTGGGAGCCAGAATCTCGTACTTTGTGATCTCGTCCGCCCTTCATCCGTCTCTTTGTTCAACTCGTCAGGTTTCGTATTGAGTGCCGGGTGGTTTCTCAGAAGCTGTCTTCATGTCGCTTCACGGAGATGATTCTCGGGCATCCCTTCTCCTCGCTAGGCGGCTTTGGAATGAAGCCGGTAGCAGTGAGCCGTCAAAAGCATACAGAAACGCTTTTCCTTTGCTTCTTTCCCTCAGCAAAGTGCCGGCGTATGAACGCCATCAAGGGTCGTCCCGACAATCGTTATTTTTGGCGACTCCATCGGAATTGAGTCGAAAACGCTCAACAAGCAGAATGGAAGCGGTATGAAATGGCACGTCGGGTGGAGTGTCGGCGTCAGTGGCCGAGAGGATGAAAGGCTACTGGGTAGAGAAAAGGGGGCACGATGCTCTTGCATCAATTCATCTCTGGTGATGGAGAATAAATTACCCAAAATGGACGTGAAAGTGGCAAGGCGGGACGCAACTGCCATTTGGGGAAAGTAATTGCGGGAAAAGCAAAAACAAATACAACAGGGCCAGACCGGGCAGGAAGAATAGTTGTTCAGCGCCCACTTTTTCAGCGCTACCGCCCCCACAATGGCACTGCTGGCTTGACTGATTCCCCGGCTAAAACAAGACAAAACCTGGTCAAACACGCTGCAAGACAACTTGCCACAGCACATCTAATACTGTAATTACCTATCATCGCCATGGCCATCCAGCGCCCAACCAGCCCTTTAGCCTTCCGAAGAATCACCTCGAGTTCCTTCCGAATCGGCACTCGTTCGGATAATTCGCCGCTAATCGTCTGCCCGCCTTCGGACCAAAGACCGAAGTGTAACTGCCATTGACATCACTTAAAGGGCGTCAACCAGCACCGTCCCAGAAACTTTTAGCAATTCAAGAAGGCTTTGCATCTCAGATCGCGCGACTACATTTCTATCCTCCCCAATTCATGTCACCTAAGTCCCACACCATCCACAATGTCTAGACACATCTGCCATCGCCTAGGCGGTCAGCTTTTGCGCCAAACCCCCGCTGTGTCGCGCCGCGCATACTCTGCCCCTGCCGCGACAACATTCGATTGGCAAGATCCTCTCTCGTCCAAGAGCCTTCTCACAGAAGATGAGAGAGCGATTTCAGAAACAGCAGAGCGTTACTGCCAGGAGCAGCTATTGCCTCGCCTAGAAGGTAAGGTTTTTATGGGTTGGCTCAAGGGAGGGGCGAAATTCTTCAGTCTATTACTGTTGCAGAAGAAACTCCCTGATTAATCTGCCCGATCTCCCTCACCTCACAATCCTCCCTGAGAAGACCATAGCCTACAGATGGCAGCTGTCAAAATGTCGTGGCTCTTTATTGTGCTACGCAGCCCTTAATTCTTTCTCTGGGTCTTCCGTCTCCCTGTTGAAGCTCCCACTTTGCCAGCATGTTTTGGCTTTTTGGCTTATTCTCGACCATTTACAAGCAATTACAGCACAAACATCAGCACAATTGCAGACAAACTGCAGCTTATTGTCAGGGACGTACGTCCAGCTAACAATGCATCTCGTCCCTTTGTAGAGGCATATCGCAATGAAAACTACGACAATTCCCAGCTAGAGGAGATGGGCCAACTGGGCCTGCTTGGTGCTACCATCAAGGGATACGGCTGTGCTGGCGTCTCGACCGTGGCCGGTGGTCTCATCACCAAGGCTGTTGAGCGTGTCGACTCTGGTTACCGCTCGGGCATGAGCGTGCAGTCCAGCTTGGTCATGGGCGGCATCAATGAGTTTGGTAACGAAGAACAGAAGGAGCGCTTCCTTCCTGGTATGGCTCAAGGCAAGATTCTGGGCGCCTTTGGTCTGACCGAGCCCAACCATGGCAGTGATCCTGGCTCCCTCGAGACTGTGGCAGTTGAGCACCCGACCAAGAAGGGCTACTACAGCCTGAGCGGGTCCAAGACCTGGATCACCAACAGCCCAATTGCCGATGTACTGCTGGTCTGGGCCAAGGTGGCAGACCCCTCCAAAGGCCTGGCCAAGGACGGCTCCCCCAAGAAGGTAATCCGCGGCTTTTTGGTTGAGCGCAAGGACGCCCCGGCTGGCACGCTCGAGACGCCCGCCATCAAGAACAAGCTCGGCCTGCGCGCCAGCATCACGGGCATGATTCATCTCGACAACTGCCCCGTGCCTGCCGAAAACATGCTACCTCACGCCGAGGGCCTGCGCGGCCCCTTTGGCTGCCTCAACCAGGCCCGCTACGGCATTGCTATGGGCGTTATGGGTGCGCTCGAGGACTGTATTAGCCGGGCCCGCACCTACGCGCTGGATCGCAAGCAGTTCCGTGGTAACCCGCTTGCAAGGTACCAGCTGATCCAGAAGAAGCTGGCAGACGCCGCCACGGATGCCGCGTTCGGTACTCTGGCCGCCATCCAAGTCGGCCGCGTCAAGGACGCCGGTGGTGACGCCGCCTCCGGGCTGCCCGACATGATCAGCATGATCAAGCGCCAAAACTGTGACAGGGCGCTGCACGGCGCGCGCGCGCTGCAAGAGATCTTTGGTGGCAACGCGGTGAGCGACGAGTACGGCATCGGCCGGCATGTGGCCAACCTGTTTGTGGCCCAGACGTACGAGGGGCAGAGCGACATCCACAGCCTGATCATTGGCCGTGCGATCACAGGCGTGCAGGCCTTTGCATAGGCGGCGATTTGAAGTCAAAAGGAGGGAAGGGAAAACGACGAACAGTGCTATTTTACAATATTCTAGCCAAGGTATCCATTCAGCAATTATTTCCAGTATGTTTCCTGCGAACTGACTGTCCGTGTTATGATTTACTTTTACCAGCTCAATTTAGAAGGAAACATTGCCATAAGTTCTTTCTTCGGCAAGCAATGCAGGACAAGTGCTCTACGGAGAACGTACATACCTTATGCACACGTGCCCTGCTTCTGAGTAGCCGGTGCTGCTAAGGCTCTCTCAAGGCTGACCATGTTTTTCTTGTACCAGCTGAAATTAAGTGGATATCAGCAACGCGTTGCATGAATCTTACGTTGAAAATAACGTGCAAAAATCAGCACTGAAAGTTCACGATAAGGAAGCACAGAGAAGATTAGACCTTCAAACAATTCCAGACAAAGACCTCGACCCAGGACGAAACGTATAGGAGACTACGATTCAGGCTGTCGGACCCCGGTCTCAATAACGATCCTGATAAGGCTGGTTTCAAAATAAAGAGGCCGACGACAAACAAATCGAACTCTTGTCAAGTTCAGTAATCGAGGCGTGAGTCTTCCTTTGGGCATACATCAACATCAAAACGAACAGTGAGATCCGGGTGTGAAGGAAGCCAACGACCACATGCACTCGTTGTATGCACAAAGCCGAAATTGGTTATTCGGCAAATTCGTATTTGTAACAATGTGACAAGTGACGTTCATACGAAGTGGCGGGTTTTTATAGGTCATTCTTCCTGAAAGAGCTCTCCAGATTCGGTTTGTCAGGAAGTGTCAGCTCGACCACACCTATTTCGCAAAAGTTCAAGCCACATTCGCCTCAACAAGTGCGTGTTTGAGATTATATAATGGTAATGTGGCTGTGCAATTTTCACCTTTTTGGGCCTCTTTTGCCGCCAGGCAGGACCGAAGCCTCTAGACGCCCTGGTAGCATTTGACATTGTCGGGCTAGATTGGTGCCTGACAACAGATGATTGGTCCAGGGGTCTTGTCGCCAGGCGACAATTAGAGGCAGAAACGCAGGGGCGGTGGACAACAGAATGAGGCACAGACACTGGGCGAAGAAGGAAGGTGACCCGCACCGGACACAAGGCGGCGGGTCGTTCTTTCCCCCTCCATTACCGCCAATAGACACCGTCATTTGTCCAGCCTCGGCGGTCATTGCCCCCTCTGTAGCGGCCAAGGCCCTCTTTTTCTTCCTTAACCTCTTCCCTAGAAAAAACCATCCCTCTTTTCCCTTCTCTTCTCGCCGCTTCCAAAACCAAATCTCTCCCTTCCTCTCTTTCCATCCAACCACCCTCGCAAATCGGTAAGTTTGTTGATCCTCTCGCAACCTCGCATCACCATCCACATTTGCTATCTGCATACAACGCCATACTTCCTTTCCCCCTCATTTCTATCTTCTATCTGGTTGCCATTTTCTGTTGGTCCCTCACACCGTTGCCAGCCGCCAACAAGTGTCAACATTCGCCACGCTTCTCTCAGCTTCCATACTGACCATATATAACGTTCAGAACACTCCCCTTGTTTGACGACAGCCATATCTTCGTCACCGTCATACCAACAAACACGACCATAACATCAACTCTTCAGGTTCATATTGAGCGCGTCGACGCCCATTCACAGACCTGAGAATCGACGACAGGCTGCGACCCACGCTGCCGACCTCTTCCCTTCTTTTCCTTCACATCACAACTTCACAATGGCCTTGAAGCGCATTAACAAGGAGCTCGCGGACCTCGGCCGGTACGTTCTTCCTCTTTTTCCTCCTTCTCCTTCCCGGATTCCTTATCCTCTTCATCGTCACTTCTTTTTACCCTCGTGCCTTTCCCGGTCCTTGCATCCGTCCTTCTCCCCACCCCGGGTAGCCCGAAAATAAGGCTTCCAAGGTGGGGCTGAGTCGTGCGCGGGGCTTTTTTGTCCGTTCACTTACCCATTCACCTTCGTCATCATCACTGTTACCACTGCTGTCAATTCGTTTTACCGTTTATTGAGCACAGACTTGTATTGCTCACGGTTGGCGATGCTTTTGAGACGAGCACAAGTTATCATTTCACCAATCCTCCTCCATCCGGGGTTGGCACAATGTGTCTCGCGACACTTTTTTTAACTTCAATAACAAGAACTAACAATGTTATAGTGATCCGCCCTCGTCCTGCTCGGCTGGTCCGGTCGGCGAAGATCTGGTATGTGGCTCTTTCTACCTATATCCTGCTCCGCTTTTGCATCCCATCACTGTCCTCTCGCAGAATGCCTTTGCCGGCGGACACGTCCTGGCCGTGGGTCATGAGGAAAGGAAGAGGTCGATGGGATGGCAAGAGCGATGCCTCAAAGAAAGCATAATGCTAACAAGTTTTCAGTTCCACTGGCAAGCAACAATTATGGGCCCTGTAAGTTACGATTGCGAACCTTTGCCAGCTGTCGTTCGTCTGCAGGCTTCGTGTCTGTATGGTCTGGTAAAACTGTTTTCGCCATGTTGCCACAGCAAATAGCTCATGCGTCCATATATCTAGCCGGCAGTTCGGAGCATAGCTGTCTGGGTCGTGGTATACGTGATGACGGAGGAGTTTGACCCTGCCATCAACACTTGTGACGTTCTGCAGACGCCGACCTCTCCCTGGCTGTCGGCAAGTTTGAATGGCGTCAGAATCAATCAGAGTACTAACAAGCATTTGACAGGGTGACTCTCCTTACTCCGGCGGTGTCTTCTTCCTCGCTATCCACTTCCCCACAGACTACCCTTTCAAGCCTCCCAAGGTCAACTTCACAACTCGCATCTACCACCCGAACATCAACTCTAACGGCAGCATCTGCTTGGATATTCTGCGTGACCAGTGGAGCCCGGCCTTGACCATCTCAAAAGGTACGTCGCAACAACCCAGCTGTTCACATCCTTTCTATGCTCTAGACAGATAGCTAACGACAATGTAGTCCTTCTGTCCATCTGCTCTATGCTGACGGACCCGAACCCGGATGACCCGCTTGTGCCTGAGATTGCTCACGTGTACAAGACCGACCGGGCGAAGTACGAGGCGACCGCGCGCGAGTGGACCCGTAAATACGCCATCTAGACGCAGAGACCGCTCCCTACTGTTTCTTAGACGACCCGTCCGACCTACGCCGAGAACGATCTCTAGGTGCATCGGAGCATACGAGTCACAACCATGCGATAACAAGCAGATGAAAGCCGAAGCGATGCGAGAGCTTTTCTGGCTCTGTTTCCTGTGACACGAGTTTCTTTTATATCATCCGGGGATTGTTGCGCACACCGTGATTCTGATTTGGAAACTGCTGTTGCTTTCGATACCGGCTTCACGATGGGGTGGCAACAGGAAGGGCGAAGGGTACGAATTACTAGGAGATGGCTGGGGAACAGGTATCTAAGGAGAGACGACGGACAGACGACGATACCATGAATGCACAACGCCACGCCTCCCAAATTATTTCTTTTTCATAAATACTACTACCTGATTATTGCATTGTCACACGCAGTTAGCATTCATTCATACACCTCCACCTCCAAATTACTCATTCCATGTCTTTGTGCGCCGGGTTGCTTTTGGTTCTTTATTATCGTGTGTGTTAATTCGATATTGCATGCATAAATTTGAGGGGCATAAATTATACGTTCCGATTCATTTCTCTTCCTTCCTTCCTCCCGTTGCTGCAAATATCGACTGCACCTTGGTTCTTCGTGATAGACGATGTCCCAAAATAAAGCAATTTAGAAAATCTGAGATATGAGGATTAGTCTGGGAATGAATCGTACATTTGTCGGGTATCATTATTCTATGTGTGGCACTGTAGATTATCAACACTTTCGTTCCATATACAAGATTCACGTAGACATCGTTTTTGCTGCGGAATACACAATCATTTTACGGGTCTCATCCGTGATTAGCACAGCCAGTGCTGTGCCGCATGCTCTGACAGACGCCATGTTGAAAAGCATGTTTGTACAGTAAGCGACGTTTCCGTATGCCCTCAGACGCAGTCAACTTGTGTAGATTCATAATCGGTAAAACACCATACGCCATGATAACGCGTTTCTGATGCTTCACAAAGTACGATGGAAGGAGGGCGATACAGGGAGTCACCTCGACGTTCAATACCTAGCCTCAAATTTCACTTAAAGATAGAAACTGTGGCTGATTGTTGCAGTCCAGCAGGCATCGTCACAAAGTACTCCGTAGAATGGCTGTCAAACAAGAATGGGTATTCTCATACAGCCAGGACACAATAGGGGTACAAGCATGTTTCTGTGGCATTGCCGCCAAAACAAAATATCTAAAAGGGGGCTCACCTCCTTTTCCCGTCCATTTCAGTTCTATGTTTAGAGATCGACCTCCGGGGTGTGTTCTTGAGAAGATGCCAAGAGCCGAGAGCGAACCTGTGAACTTGGCAAGTTTAAGAGAGATTTGGAAGAATGGAATTTACAGCCAGTGGTGCTTCTTGCCATACGCAAATGCGATGTCAGAACATTCTTTCTGCTCTCCATCCTTACTCTCTTTCTGCCTTTAATTCGATTCGTTAAGCTCACTCGTACGGAGTTTACTCGAAGTAGATAAAGGTGTGCAAAACTAGTTAACTTTATACATCCACTACGCAGTCGACATCGCCTGCTCTAGATATATAAAATTGGAAAGATAAAACGGCAGAGAAGTGCCGAGGCAATAGAGTGGTTCCAGAGATGGACAATGATTCTCGATTATTTGGTTCTCGCCGGCTAGGTGGTGTCTGTGGAACGAAAATCTCCCTTCATCTGTGCCCTCCAGCCTGAAGAGCTGCAGGGATCGTGCAGAACGAGTGCCAATGGGCTACACGTAGGGTGGATGTTTGTGACTATTTGAGAGCGAAACACCATGGCCTTTTCTATGTTCGGAGATGTCCTGTCCCAGCACTGTCTGGTTGTGCTTTGGCCGACCGCTATCTCCCAGCTTGGGCCGGCCCCACCCTGTCGCTGTCCAGCCATTTTGGCAGGGTCTGGGCAGTCCCGCATCCCTCCAGTGTCCCGCCCCTCCTGTCACAGAAAGCCCCTGACGAAACGACCTGCGACGCTTCAGGTGGGGCTCATCCACCAATGGGAAGGGCCTACTTCACTTTCGAAGCCAAAAGCAGACGTTTTGACCGGCCACCACTTACACCCTCCCTTCACGTAGTGACATTCTTTCACACATCACGGCCTTCAAACAGCTTCACAAGTCGCTTCACATTGTCAAAATGGCGCCATTACCCACCTATGCGACCGGGTGCGCGCCAATCCTGTTATATGCGCGTCTGTCCCTCTTCTTTCGTATTCTGTAGATTCTGTGGTGTTCCCAAACACTGATGATGGCAACGTGTTTTCCCTCATCCTCTTCAGTGCCCTGGTAAACATCTTAGTACTCTCAGCCATGGACAAGATGCTTTTAAACGACCTGCGCGTTAGATATGAGTGACGCGTACTGATTTTACGTACTCGTGCATCGTATCTGCCGCTTGTAAGATTGTTTTGTGATTACCGCCGCCAGGCGCTCCTGCTACCCCACTAGATAGCCTTTTATCCCAACTGACTTCTTACAAGCTTGAAACCTAGTGCTGTGCAGTCGAATCGTCTCTCATGAGAAGGCCCACGGAAAGTATGCTGTTTTGAATAGACCGGTTTCTCATCTACAATTTCTCGAAATCGAGGCACCCATCTGCTGAGATGCTGTACGACTTCGTATGGAGTACGGAGATACATAATACTCACTTTTACAATCCATTAATTTCCTAGCCTACGACCGTCATATGTACTGCCAAACCCATGGAGCCCGTCCAAGCCCCAACTTGGCTGTGTTTGTTTCGTCCTCAGCGTCCGTGACAACAGCTAGTATTGTGGCCGCAATGCTCTTTCCCCCTTTTCATGTGTTGTGCTTCTTTGGCCGTTGCACTTTCCTTTTCTCAATTCCCTTCTCTAACTTTGCTTTAATTCGTTCCACTCGGTCCCTCCTTCCGTTCCCGGCAAACATTGCCCTTCTGTACAGGCCTTCAATTCTCTCCTGGCGCCAAAATACGTGCAAGAGCCCCTGACACCTAAGCACCACTCAGCTCTCATTTGGTAGCGTTCGCTCTCTCTCTGCTGCCGTTGTCCTACTGCTTCTCACGATGCATCCATTTTGCGTACACCCTGTCTAATGCCCCTTTTCTTCGTCACCTTGCCTTCACGACAGGGTTTCCAAGTGAACAAAAATAGCATCCGACTTCTCCTGTTTGGCATATTCCAAGGCTGATGTCTGACTGCTTGTTTACTCCATGGTCTACAAGTCGGCTCTCTTCATCACTTTTAGGCCTTTCTCCTGCTTTAAATGTCACTTTTTTCATACAAGTTTTTAACTTCCTTACAGCCAATATTCTCCTCAGGTCCCTACGTTGCAACGGTACGCCCCTTTTAGTCTGTCACGGCTCTTCTTTTGGACGTTGCAATCCATTACTTGTACCACGGCATCGAACGTCCTCTCGGGGCTTAAGACAAGATACCCACTTCCAAAGCACCTCGACCCCAGTCGCAAAACCACAAAACCGCAAAGCCAAAACAACAATACGGAGTATCGTACGACATAGAAACGGGGCGACGTATATCTTTTCGTGTGGCCCTTGTCACTCTAATAGCCACGGTCAAGGCTGTGGCCAGGCCTAAGCAAATTTATCGCTCTCCCTCACACACACAGACACCCAATCCCAGTCCCCAATCACAACAGCCGCCGGGTGCAAGCATTGTCTCGAGGTATGATCTACGACATACAACAAAAGTCACCTTATGTTTCTGAAGCACCAAATGCTTGGCACTCCTCATAACACTCCCCCGATCTCCCCTATCCACTCATTCTCTTCTTTCCTTCCTGTCTTCTTTCCCTTCCTTTCTTTTCTTTCCACCTGTTGTCTTCCTTCTTGTTCCGTCTGTCCTTTCTTTCTGCACGCATCCATACCGAAGCCAGTCTTTTCTCCTTCCTTTCCCCCTTACGTTTCTTTCCTTCCCTTTTCTTCCCTCTCTTCCCTTTTTCCATTCTTTTCTTTTGTCATCATCGCCATTTCCGATTTCTGTCTGCGTTGGTCTCTGTCCTCCCTTCATCTTTGAGGGCGAGAGACTGTTGTTCGCCGCATCGTTTGCTGCCTACCGCTGATATCTGACATTCTCCTCGGCGGCTCCTCTCACTTCCTCGCAAGCTCGAAATTCGTTCATTTTTAATCGATCGATTGTGCATTCACTTCCGCAGGCCGATTACGCTCTTTTTTTCTGAATAGTCGATCTCCTTCAGCAGGCTCTGAACAAATTTTATTCTTCGTCTTCTTCATTCTCACGACAATACTCGATACACTTGCATCAACGTTGCAAACTAATAACTCGAACGGAATCCCCGAGCGGAACCTAACTGTCGTGGACTACTTGGGGTTTTACCAGGAAGGGGACGCTCTGCTCAGAAAGACAGTCGTCGAGTTTCACCTGACGAGAACTCGACGAATCTCAACCGACGACAATGTCGGGCTACAACGATTACGACGGTGGCTACCGGGAGAAGCAGTCAGAGCGGTCACGATGGACGCCATTAACACGGATGCTTCTTTCGGGGGAGATGACCCAGGAGAAGCAGAAGGACCTGACGAACCGTGAGAAGTTTGACCGTTGGATGATCAACGAAGGCTACCGTCGATTGTACGTTTCCTGTGCTTTGGTTTCTGTCTTTTTTGTTCTGTCTTTGTCGAAATGATGCTCATGAAAATAATACTAACTGAACCACATCTAGCTTCGTGTTTGTATTCATGCTGCTTCACGGCATGGTGTTCGCCTTTGGTTTTGTCAACTATGCACGGAAAGACAGCTTGCAAAACGCGCGCGATGTCTTCGGTCCGACATATATGATTGCTCGTGCTGCTGCTCTAGTTCTGCATTTCGACGTCGCCATGATCTTGTTCCCTGTCTGCCGTACTTTCATCTCGCTTGCCCGCCAAACGCCTCTGAACGGCATCATTCAGTTCGACAAGAACATCACGTTCCACATCACGACAGCTTGGTCGATCGTCTTCTTTTCCTGGGTCCACACGATTGCCCACTGGAATAACTTCGCTCAGATTTCTGCCAAGAACAACCTCGGTTTCTATGGCTTTCTGCTCGCCAACTTTACATCCGGCCCTGGCTGGACTGGCTACACGATGTTGACCGCGCTCATGGGCATGGTTCTTACATCGGTTGAGAAGCCGCGTCGTGCCAACTACGAGCGTTTCTGGTACACGCACCACATGTTCGTCATCTTCTTCTTCTTTTGGTCGATCCACGGTGCCTTCTGCATGATTCAGCCCGATGTCGCGCCTTTCTGTGTCTCTATTGGCACTCAGGCAGTCGGAGTTTTCTGGCAATACTGGATGTACGGCGGCTTCATCTACCTGGCGGAGCGTGTTGCGCGTGAGCTTCGGGGCCGTCACAAGACATACATTTCCAAGGTCATCCAGCACCCCAGCAACGTGTGTGAGATCCAGATCAAGAAGGAGCACACCAAGACCCGTGCGGGTCAGTACATCTTCTTCAGCTGCCCGGCTGTATCGATCTGGCAGTACCACCCGTTCACGCTGACCAGCGCGCCGGAGGAGGACTACATTTCCATCCACATGCGTGTTGTCGGTGACTTCACCCGCGAGGTGGCCAAGGCTCTGGGCTGCGAGTTCGACCGCAAGGACAAGGATGCGTCCAAGGTAGTCGGTATCAACGGCGATAACAACGACGTCGACCCGGCGCTGCGGCGTGTCCTTCCGCGTGTCTATGTTGATGGACCCTTTGGCTCGGCATCCGAGGATGTGTTTAAGTACGAGGTGTCGGTGCTGGTCGGTGCCGGTATTGGTGTTACGCCGTTTGCATCGATTCTCAAGTCGATATGGTACCGGATGAACTACCCACAGTCCAAGACCCGCCTGTCCAAGGTGTATTTTGTTTGGATTTGCCGTGACTTTGGCTCGTTTGAGTGGTTCCGCTCGCTACTACTGGCCATTGAGGCGCAGGATGTGGACAACCGCATTGAGATCCACACGTACCTAACGGCCAAGATCAAGATTGACGATGCCACAAACATCATGATCAACGATGCCAACGCAGACAAGGACGCCATCACGGGTCTGCGCGCGCCGACCAATTTCGGCCGTCCTAACTGGGACATGATCTTCCGGGGCATTCGCAAGTTGCACACCCCTGCCGAGGCTGGTGTGTTCTTCTGCGGTCCCAAGGGTCTCGGCAGCACGCTGCACATTTTCTGCAATAAGTACAGCGAGCCTGGGTAAGTTTAATCCACCTTTTGTGATTATTGTGATGCATACCTTCACCGGCCAGGATAATTTGCTAACCACTCTTTTTTCGTTAGCTTCTCCTTCGTCTGGGGCAAGGAAAATTTCTAGACGATGCAGTTTGGGAGGCTGTCCCTGACAGCCCAGAAGCAGCCTCCCCTTAGTTTCTTTTTATTGTTCTAGACTTCTTTCCTTGTTCTTCGATTCCCCGTCACGTTCATTCCGCATTCTTTCCCTCATATCTTCTCTGTCTATAGTGCGTCATCTAGTCTTTTTGCCTTCTTCATCAGCGCGCCGGACGCAAAGACGTCGTTATTTAAGCTTTGTTTGTGTGCCAGCCTTTGTTCATAGTCGTTTTTCTTTTTGTCTATTTCTCTCTTTCCTTCAATTCTTATACATATACATTCGAGACAGGAGTGGGAGGGATCTTGTGGGCAGCCAGTGGAGGAAGAGGAAGATTGTCCAGGACGCGTAAGGCAAGCCAAGCGAGCAAGGGAGCACTTTGCAAAGCGTTGTCCGTCCGAGATGCTCGAGAAGAGAAGAACAACTCAGTTTGGCCTTGGATAGTTGGCGAGAATGGCCGATGTGCTCCATTGCATACTGCCTCCCACACCAAGCGCTGTTAACTACTCTGAAAAAATAAAAAATGCATAAAGATTTTAATTCACCGCAGTCCCAATGAGTGTCTCTCGCTCCCCGTACGACAGTCAACAGTGTCGATTGTGTGGCGTTTTGCCTTCAGTACCGGTCCCTTGGGCTAATGGTAAGACGCTGCTTTCCGGTGGCAAAGATTCAGGTTTCGAGTCCCAGGGGTGTCGTTTTTGCTATCTTTGCCCGTATTGTCTTTTGATGCTACTTTTGAGAACAGCTTATTTTTTTATATTGTTTAGCCTCGTGCCTTTTTGATATTCGTCTTTCGATTGCTGTTCAACAAATGGGCGATTTCATATCTTTTTGGGGGGCCACGTCTGTGGCTACAGAGTAGATCAGTCGACTTCCCGCTGATCTACACCAGACGAGTGGCCCCCGCGTTTGTCAACTTAGCGACCTTTAGAACAGCAAACATTAACTGTCTTTTGGCCTGTGATCGAGCAGTCAAACGAGGTCCAACACTAGGCCTAAAATCCTGCCTCGCTTTAAATCGGCAATTTCCAACTTGTGGTCCGCCAACACAGCACATTCCTTTCGCGCAAATGCACATACCGCCATGTCCGCCGACTTTTGGGCCGGCTACATCAGTGGCGCGGCCGGTATCCTAATCGGCAACCCACTCGACCTCGTCAAGGTCCGTCTTCAGGCCGGGGGGGATGCCCGGCTCGGTCCATTGGGGGGTGCAGGTGCTGCCGGTTCCAGTGCCGCCAGGGTCGCCAGCTCAAGTGCAGTACGCCCCTCCTTCTTCCAGCGCACGGCCGCGCTTGCCACCGGTGCTGCAGCGCCCGTCCTCGGCTATGGCGCCCTCAATGCGCTGCTCTTTGTGTCCTACCGGCAGGCCGAGACCTTCTTGATGGGCACACCTTTGTCGCAGTCGGGAGAGCCGTCCGCATCGCCTCCGCCGCAAACAACCGCCGCCACGACATGGCTCGCCGGTGCCGCTGCTGGCCTGGCCACATGGATCGTCAGCGCGCCCACCGAGCTGATTAAGTGTCGCGCACAGTTGGCACTGGCTGGCCCTGTCCCGTCGGCATCTTCGCCTTCGGCCAGCAAGACGCACGGCCAGGCCCAGGCAACACCCTCCAAGTCTCCCTCGTCGTGGTCCATCGCCCGCCAGGTGTGGCGCGCCGAGGGCCTGCGCGGCTTTTTTCTTGGCGGCACCGTCACGGCGCTGCGCGACAGCATCGGCTACGGCTTCTACTTTTGGTCGTACCTGCTGGCTACGGATGCATGGCGGCGGTACGAGCAGGGCGGGCGCGATGTCGACGTGTCTGCCTCGACGACCCCCTCCGCTGCTACGACGTTAATGTGTGGCGGCTTGGCAGGTGTCGTCACCTGGGCCAGCGTCTTCCCACTGGATGTGATCAAGACGCGGATGCAAGCCCAGGCGCTGCTGCCCGTGGCGGCAGTATCATCAAATGCTCCTACGTCTTCTACTACACCTCTCCTCGGTTCGTCTTCCACAGGATCACGTCAGCCCAGCCGACTGTCGACACTTGAAATCACCCGGATCGCCTACCGCGAAGGTGGTACGTCTGTCTTTTTTAGGGGCCTCGGCGTCTGCAGTGCGCGCGCGTTTGTCGTCAACGCCGTCCAGTGGGCTGTTTACGAATGGATCATGCGAGAGCTGGGAGCCAAAGTGCATTGATGGAAAAAATGGGGATAGAATTATGAAAGTCTTTGGAATTCGACTGTATATGGTGGATCGATATAAGGTATATGAAGGCTGGTCGTTAGATAAGAAACCGTGATGAAATAGAATATAGAATTGTAGATTTGTTTTAAATTTTTTACTAAAAGACAAATTATTTTACGCCTAAATTATGGGGAGATCTGAGGATACGTGACCATTATTTAAATAATATAAAGAAAAGAACAGTATGTTCAAATGGTAAACGTGAACGTGTTGGAATTAAAATTATAAAGAATAAATAAATAGCTACGGCAGCGAAAAAAAGCCATAATAACAAACACCAGAAAAGAAGAAAAGTACCGATATATTGAAGTGCTGAATGCAAAAAAAAACCACCGAATTTTCGAAGCTCTCTCGCCGGGAATTGAACCCGGGTCCCGGGCGTGACAAGCCCGTATACTGACCACTATACTACAAGAGATGTTGCATTCTGATTTGCTGATGACTTACCGACCAAAGTTGGGACTAAGAGGGAAGGTACCTGCGTGAGATTGCACCCACCAAAAGCACAGGCAAAAAGTCCAATTAAAAAAGATAAATATCTTTGAATTTGCATGATCAAAGAACTGGCATCACTTCATTATGAGACCACCTTTTGTCTAAATTCGGTGACATTAAGTGGCATCCACTGACACGTTACAGGTGTCTCTGGAATTGATGCTAATCTCAACGTTTCGCCGGGTTTGGGGCTTGACCAAACATACACCATCCGTTGACGACACCTCTCTCTGCCCATCGAAGGATCGCCACACTGTCAATGTCAACGTCTGTTGTTGCGGCTCGGCCGCCCGCGCAACCTACGGCCATCCTGCGCGGTCACCGCGCCCAGGTCCATGCGGCTGTGTTCATGCGGCTGGACCGGACGGCCGCGGTCGGAACGGCGATGACGGCTGACACGCGTCTCGTTACCGGCGACAGCGACGGCTACGTCGCCCTCTGGGACCTGGCCATTGTACGCACCCGCGGCGTGTGGCGTGCCCACCAGAACAGCATCCTGGGCATTGCCGCCTGGGACGATGCCGGGCAGGTCGTGACTCACGGCCGGGACCACCGGCTGGTGGTGTGGCAGGTGGGCGTAGCCGACGAGGCGCGCCTAAGCACGGTGCTTCCGCTGGACCAGGAGGCTTCTTCGACGTCGTCGTCGGCGGCGTCGTTGTCGTCGTCCTCCCACCCGCAGCCTTGGATGGTGCACGTGCTCGACGTCAACACGATGAACTTTTGCGCGTTTGCCTGGTGCGGTCTGGTGGGCAGCGTGGCGGCTGTGACGGCCGTGACGGCCGTGACGGCTAATACAACGGTAGCAAACACTCCGTCTACCGACACACAGTTGACATCAACGTCGACACCACCGACCGAGCGGCTGGTGGCCGTGCCCAACACGCTCACCCTCGAAGCAGCCGACATATACCACCTTCCGTCGCAGCGGCGGATCAACACAGTCCGCTTGGGCACCAAGGAGGGCATGATTATGGCCCTGGCACTGTTTTATGCGCCGGTAACAGGCACAAAAGCGACAGACGACAGCCGGCGAACACTGGTGCTCATTGCAGCCTTTGAAAACGGCGTGGCAGTTGCTGCCATTCTGCGCCAAGGCGCCGACGGACCGGCCGACATTGTCTACCGCGCACAGCCGCACAGCCAGCCGATCTTGTCACTGGACGTCGCACCCGACCGCTCCTACTTCCTGACATCGGCCGCGGATGCCGTGGTCGCAAAGCATCCGATCCGTGTACCGGCAGCGTCAAAGAAGGCCGCTGCTGTCCCAGCCTCTACATTACCACGTGCATCTCCTGCATCGTCGCCGGCTCCTCCAGCATCAGCCGGCAAGCCCGTATCTCTGCTCTCGGCCGCTCTCGCCAAGGAGGCAGCGGCAGCGTCGCCATCCTCGGCATCCAGTTCGCCGACCACTAGGGGAGCAGCGACGCCCTTGGCACCCGTCGAAGTCGAGACACAACCTCTGACAGTAATCAACACAAAACACGCAGGCCAGCAGGGCCTGCGCATCCGCGACGATGGCCGTCTGTTTGCCACTTCTGGCTGGGACGCCAGAGTGCGCGTTTACACGACACAGACGATGAAGGAGGTTGCTGTGCTCAAGTGGCATCAGACGGGGTGTTTTGCCGTGGCATTTGCACCAGTTGTCGTGGCGAACACCCAGAGAGAAGGTGAAGATGAGGGAAAAGGCAAAGGAGAAGACGAAAAGGCTTTGGCGTCGATCGGTGGTTCAACAGCCTTGGCTCCACGGAGCAGTCGACGAGACGCCAGTGTCAAGGAACGCCGTCTGCGCCACGCCGTCACGGCGCACTGGCTGGCCGTCGGCAGCAAAGACGGCAAAGTCAGTTTGTGGGACATATTTTAGTGTAGGCGATTTAGTAATAATAGACAAAAAGTACATGGTCATTCGTCTATGGCTATCTGAATAATGCAAACGGCACTCTGGCCGGAGGGAGGGGGTATCATAAATCGTGTCCTGTCGCCCGTTCTTCCGTTTTCTCCTCAACGCGTCACTACCATTCCAATGTTCATCACACCTCTTTGTAAAAATGCTGCTTGAACTTGCGGCCTGCCCGGTCGGCTGCCCGGTGCATAAACTGCGAGCCGAGGATTTCGATGACCAGTTTGGGGGTGTTGGAAACAGGCGCAGGTTCTGCTTTTGCAGGTTCTGCATTTCCGTCCATTGCCTTGCCCTCGCCGTCCTCCTCTTCGACCGGAATCTCGACCCGGAAAAAGGATCCGTCCTTGGGCACCATCTTGACCTCGTTGGCTGCCGTCACAATCTCAAACACGAACCGCGTGTCCCGCAACACAATGCCTCGCGTGCCCACGCGGCCCACGCACGCACTCCGCGTCACTTCCACCAGCGCTCCGTGGAAATCGGCCGCCGTCAGCTTGGCCGCCGCGCTGGCACCGCCCGTACGAAGCTCCTGCGGGTTCAGCACCTCGCGAATGTATCCCAACCACAGCCGGTGGAGAGGAACAAAGGTGCTGTACAGCACCTTTTGTGCTTTCCTCTTCCCCTTCCCCACCCCCTTGCCTTCCTTGCCTTCCCTAGCCTCGATTTCCCTCCTCTGCCGCGACGACAGCGGCTTTGGCTTTAGTGATTTGGCCCGGTTCTGCCGCTGTTCTTGCTTGATGCGACGGTTCCGCCGGCGGGCATCGCGGCCGTTGTGGCCCGACGCGCCGGCTGCAGCGAGCTCGGCGGCAGTGTTGGCGGCGGCGGCAGCGGCAAGGGACGCAGCTGCTGCCGAAGTTGTTGTAGTGGCAGAGCTGCCGTTGGCTGCGCGCTCTGCACGCTCTGCCCGCTCTTCGCGGCCGGGCGAGGCTGGTCGTAGAAACTGTTCGCGGTGTTGAATCTTTTCGGTGAAAATCTGGTTGGCGGTATCGGGCGAGTGCGCCCGCTCCAGGAGCCGGTGCAGAGCACCTCGTGTAGGTGTCGCCATGGTAGGAGAGACGTGGAGATAGTACGAGGGTGTCGATTGTGAGTGGGGCAGGAGTATTTGCGAAAGTCGTGTTTGCCCTCGAACGTGTAGAAAGACGTTGTCAGATCATGACGAGGCTGCGCTTATGAGATTTGCGCTGGCTTTGGCTAAAGTTCGCAAAATTTTAGTGGGGACTTGCTCACCGTACTGAGTCTGCACGTATTTTCTGCGCAGAAGGATTGGCCCGCTGCAGTCGCTGTAATCGACAGCGCTAAAACATGTGCGCAGCCTCACACCCAAGTGCTGACGTCGTAGTGCATGTCTAACCACATGCAAATTTTCATATGCAAAATATTCCAAGTAGTATTCAATTGGACCATGCACATTGCAAACGCAAGCTGCAATCCTGGCACGCAGTTCCAGCCTCGCCAACACACGCTCGTCTATGTTGATTTCGGTACTTTTCTTGCATTGGTACTTTGCGCTGCAAAAGCCTGACAAAGCGAAAACGAGTCACCTGAAGCCGCTAGTTGTTGGCCACTAGGCCTCGGTAGTAGCGCGCCGCCTTCTCGTTCCCTCCTGCCGTGTTCCCCAGTTGCTCGCTGCTTCTTCCTCGATTGGCCTTGTTAGCTCCTTCCTCCATTGCTCGTCATAGGCTAACGCACTCCACATGACCTCCACATCTCCTCCACGTCCACGTCCATTGTTGTGTCTTCCTCTCTCCACATGCCCGCGATACTCCTGATTTGCCTTCTTGATCCCGCAACCGACAATGCAGATTCCCACGGGCTGCATGGATTCTTGACTCCGCACCTTGCATCCTGCACTTTAACAACCAGGCATTGACCAGTGTGATGGTTGTTTCAAGACGGTAGTCTCTTTCTTTTGTCCTCCTTTCGTCTCTCCCGTCACCCCATCTCTCGTTTTCTCTGCTGTCGCCATTTGCTCTTTTTCTCATCCCTTTGGTCGTTACATTACCTCCCTGTAGGCCTTCTCCTCTCATCGCCTTTCTAAAATCTCTTTTGTCCATACGTCTTCCCACGCCTCTACACGCCGTAGTCGTTACCTCGGCATCATCACCATGTCCGAACCCGACGACAATCCGTCGCGCAACGAGGCGCCCGACATCAAGATCCTGGGCGACACAATCTCCTTTCAGCCCAGCGGCGTCGAACTGCCCACACGCACCACCCTCGACAAGGACGACACCCGCGAGGAGGCCCTTATGAAGCCCATGCACAGCTTCCGCGCCGAACCCCTGCAGTTCCTGCGCCAGGTGTCGCTCTACGTCTCGGGCACCGGTTGGCGCGCCTACGACAACGTCATCGGCCAGCCCCTTTTCTACTCGGGCTTCTCCGAGAACATGAAGACGGCTGTGCTGTCCGCCCCGCTGCTGCGCCGCCGCATCGCCGAAATGGCCGAGCTCGAGGTCGCCCGGGAAGAACGCGCTGGATGGCTGCCGGCCCCCGACGCGCCCGACTACAAGCAGAAACGCACGCGCCGGCGCGCCCAGATCGCCTCGTGGCTCGCCGAGCTCGCCGAGCAGTGGACCGACAGGATGATCTGCAAGTTTGAGAGCAAGACCTTTATACGCAGCGCCTACTACCTTGTCACGCAGCTCCTCACGCGCGCCTACCACCAGGGCATCCACGTCGCCAGCGAGGACGTTGTTATGCTGCGCAAGGTCGCCGAGCGCGCCCAGCACGCCAAGCAGAGCATTGTTTTTTTGCCCTGCCACCGCTCACACGTGGACTATGTCGGCCTGCAGCTGATTTGCTACCGCCTCGGCATTGCTATGCCCGTTGTCGTGGCCGGCGACAACCTCAACTTCCCGCTGGTCGGCAGCTTCCTGCAGCACGCCGGCGCCATGTACATTCGCCGCTCCTTTGGCGACGACATGCTGTACACGACGCTCGTGCAGACGTACATCGACACCATGCTGCAGGGCGGCTTCAACCTCGAGTGCTTCATCGAGGGCGGTCGCTCGCGCACCGGCAAGCTGCTGTCGCCCAAGTTTGGTATTTTGGGCTTCATTCTGGACAGTTTGCTGTCGGGTCGTGTCGAGGATAGCATCATCATCCCCGTCAGCACGCAGTACGACAAGGTCATTGAGACCGAGGGTTATGTCACTGAACTGCTGGGTCAGCCAAAAAAGGCCGAGAACTTGTCCGATTTCCTGACGGGCGGCTCGTCCGTGCTGTCGCTCAAGCTCGGCCGCGTCGACGTGCGCTTCCACGAACCCTGGAGCCTGCGCAGCTTTATCGACGAGCAGCTCGTCCGCCTCACAGGCCAGCCGTCGGCACCACGGCCCACGCCTACGAAACCACGAGGCGGCCGCCGTTCGTCCCGCACCAAGTCCACTACCAAGTCGGCAAAGGGCCCTGATGTCAAAGAGACAGCTACATCCGATGCGTCGGCGAGCACACCACCACCCAACCCATCTGCGCCGCCCTTGGATCCGGCCGTACGTCAAAAACTGTTGCGCACGCTTGGCTACAAGGTCCTGGCTGACATCAACGACGTGTCTGTTGTGATGCCGACGGCACTGATCGGAACCGTGCTGCTGACTCTTCGTGGCCGTGGCGTCGGCAAATCGGAGCTCATCCGCCGCGTGCAGTGGCTGACGATGCGCATCCGCGCCAAAGGTGGCCGCGTCGCCCACTCGGCTTCGCTGCCCGACATTATCGACCGTGCTCTGGAGGTGCTCGGCAAGGATCTGGTAGGCGAAATTGGCGGCCTCGCCGAACCCGTCTACTACGCCGTCGATCGCTTTCAGCTCTCCTTTTACCGCAACATGACCATCCATCTCTTTATCTCCGAGGCGCTTGTCAGTGCTGCCATGTACACGCGCATCAAGCAGGGTGGCGGGCCTTCGCACCAGGACATTTCGTACGAGGCCTTGTACGACCAGGTCATGTTCCTATCGACCCTCTTCCGCGGTGAGTTTATCTTTGCCAGCGAGGGCTTGGAGGCCAATCTGGACCGCACGCTGCGTGGCCTCGAGGCCGACGGCATGCTGCACCTGGAGCGTGAGCCTGCGGCTGCAGACGGCGCACCGGGCAAGATTGTTAAAGTCGGCTTGTCGGATCTCGAGCGCACCTCGGGCCGTGAGAGCTTTGACTTTTACTGTTTCCTGATCTGGCCCTTCATCGAGGCCAGCTGGCTCGCCGCTGTGTCCCTCATGGGCTTGACGCCGCCGGCCAGCGTCAAGGACGACGTCTGGATCGACGTGTCCAAAGCGCAAAACTCTGCACAATTCGTATGTGCCCTTCCCCGTTTTTTTCCTTATCTGTTCCCGTTCCATTGATATATATTTTGCACAGGCTAACTATCCAGCTCGGCAAAACCCTCTACCACCAGGGCGACCTCTCGTATTTTGAAGCCGTCAACAAGGAGACGCTCAAAAACGCCTACCAGCGCTTCCAGGAAGAAGGCATCGTCCGGGTTGTCCGCTCCAAGGACGATCCCAAAGCGTCTCAACCGCGCCTGCAGCTCGACCCGGAATGGCGCACACCGCGCGACCCAGCCACCGGCGAACTGCACCCCGAGGGCAAGCTGTGGGCCTTCACGGACAAGATCGCCGCCAGCCGCCGGGAGGGCAAAAACCGGCGCGACGGCGCGACGGTCAGCACGCGCGTGCTGGCTCTCGCGGACAATGTCGGCGCCCGCCTCTTTGACGAGGCTATCAAAGCGGGAAACACAAGTGTCGTCAGTCCCGCTGGCGCAAGCAGTACAAACAGCACGGCCAGCGACAGCGGCAGCGAAAGCGACGGGACCGGCAAGGGCAAAGGCCGACGTCGGCGGCGGACACTTGACCCACAGACGCCGCCACCAGCGCGGATATAAGAGGAGTGTAGAAGAGAGAGTGAACAAAGGGAAAGGCCGCTGTTGTCCGAGTGCCACCTGCTCGTGCATCACTGTTCGGCTACCGTAGCTCTTACTGTTAGTAATATTTATTTGTAAATACCTCATGGTTGTAAATTATCTGTAATATATGCAAATACAAAATGCCACTGTCCATATGCTCGCTGTATTATGTCCAAGTTTAGGGTCTCATCCAGCGATGGCCCCCTCTGTCTCCCTACTTGCCCTTACTGCACTCCTGCCGGCTGGATGATGATGTTGTCAAGCAACCGCACCAACGGCCCGCCACTGTGGCCGAGGTCCTCGCCGGGCTGTGGATCCTCCACAGGCAACATGCGCACCGCACCACTCAGAATGGCGCCCCGCGCCGGGTCGATGCGCTGATCGGCTGCCAGCTCTTCCATCGTCTCCGGCTCGGACAGCGACAGATAGTCAATCTCAAACAGGGCACGCTCGTGTGGCGGCAGCTGCTTCTGCGCCGCCAGCGTCTCGTCGGCTACGCGGTGCGCGGCGGCCAGAATCTGGTCGTGGGTCAAACGCGGACCACTGGTGGTGGCGGCCGCGGCCGCCTCGGCTGCCAGCAGTGACCGCCGTAGCACGTTGGCCACGGCCCGCCGCCGCGTGCCCAGATACACATTGCGCGAGCTCAGCGCCAGGCCGTCGAGCGGCTCGCGCACGGTGGGCCCCACCACCAGGGTCAGGGGAATGGCAAAGTCGCGCACCATGCGGCGCAGCACGACCGTCTGCTGCACGTCCTTTTGGCCAAAGTAGGCCGTCTCGGGTTGCACAATGTGGAACAGCTTCATGCACACCGTGGCCACGCCGCGGAAGAAGGTCGGGCGGCTCGCGCCTTCGAGGAGCGTGCCCACAGGTGTAATGGTGACAAAGCTGCCAGAACCGTTGATCTCCTGGCTAGGGGGCCCGGACGGGTACATTTCGGCCGTCGTGGGCGCGAACACGACCTCGATCTTGCCTCTGCTGCTGCTGCTGCTGGTGCTTTGCTGAAAGGTTACCTGGAGACCCGCCAGCGCCTGGCTGTCCGCTTCCCAGGTGCGCGGGTAGCTGCCCAGGTCTTCGTGAACACCAAACTGGGTCGGGTTGACGTAGATGGTCACGACGACAGCGTCGTTGTCGCGGGCGGCCGCGCGGACCAGGTCCAAGTGGCCCTCGTGCAGGGCACCCATGGTGGGTACGAGACCGACCGTGCGGCCGGCCAGGAGCTGCTGGCGGCGCCAGACACGGAGGCCGGCGACGGTGCGGAAGACACGGATAGAGGTGCCGGGAATGGTGTCCTGGCCATCTTCGGCTGGATTTGTTGCCGGTGCTGGCGCTAGCGGAGCTGTAGCCGCTGTGCTATGGGTGGGAGTGGCGTGGAATCTGCGAGTGACTTCTCCCGCTGTACCCGCTCCTGTCGCCGCGTTTTTTATCTTGGTAGGCGCCGTTGCCAAGCTTCGTGTACCGCTTCTCCGGGTTGCCATACCACGTCCCACGACGGAAACTGCCATCACGTCAATCATCGGCGGTGCGCTTCTGGTGGCGGCCCTTGCTGCCGTGGTCACGCCGCTGCGGAACATGACTGAACACCTGTTTGGTTGTGGCCAAAATGATAACAATAATAGTGACAATAATATTAATTATAATGTAAGATCGTGTGAGCCAGTATCGTGTGCGTGTGTTATTCAAGGCCACAGTTACCTTATGGGGTTTGTTTGGTATCACCCTTTCCTTTTTCTTTTCACGGTCTGTTGAAACTTGCTCGACAGCCCAATTGAAGTTATGAGGAGAAAAAAGAGCAAAGGTACTGCCGAGGCACAAGAAAAAAATAAATAGGAGGGAGAGGGGCACATCCAAGGACAAAATTTTCAGCCAGGAAATGAAGCCGAAAATTGAACATTCTGAATCTTACAGCGTAGATGTAGGACGTCTTCGACAGAGGTACTTGCCGATTGCGGATTAGTGTATGAGGCTTAGTCAGTTTCTTGCGTATCACGTGTGTCCCAGGGGACAATTTGGGCTGTTCCCTAGACTTCATTGCCCGAAGGCGGCACTAAAGGCACGGAACGGTCCACAAACAAACATCTACGAACATCGTACGACATACAAGGGCACAAGGGCATCTGTTGTCAGACGGGAATGACGACGACAAAACTAGCGATGACTAGAATAAGATGTCGGTTATACACAAACCGCGAGGTTCGAGGGAGCAGATAAATAAAAGGACGAATTTGGAGTCAGTATTTGTAAATCAATTTATCGTTCTTCCTGGCCATTCTATTTGGGCCAATGCTATCGGCATGTTCCATTTGTGTGCATATGATCTCCACCCAGCCACTTACGCAATTGTCCGATCCCGAGCTTTGAGACCGTAGAATATGACATAGAGTGATAGAAATAATAGGCGGTGGGAGAAAGAAAACAGACTACGCTGGGTCTCAGGCGTCATGTAGCACCAAAATGGTAGGTCAGAAAGGCATGGCACAAAAGGCACAGTTGTACCAGCCCCGGGGCACACTTCGTGTCGACAGGGTAGGCACATATGGCACAAGTTGTGTAAAAATGTACGGAAAAGAGAACTCAACATGAGACAGGATTCGAGCGCCCGATTCGAATAGTACGCTTTGTATGGAACTTGAACTATGAAGAAAGTAGTGAAGGTAGGAATCAAGGCAGCGTATTGTCGTTCACAATTTGCACATTTCACATTTTGTAGTTAAAGTTTAAAACTTTTGGCAGTTTAACTACTTTACTGAGTGAGAGGGATCGCGGCTAGGACATCTACACTCCATCATATGTGCCCCTTGTAACTATGTGGCTAATAAGACCTTGCGCTAATATTTTGCGGCCAAAACCGCGAAACTCTATCCATATTATCAGTATGCCGACCGGGGTGCAACTCAACAACAGTGCATGTCTCCAACTACCACCCACCATTGCCTTGTCTACATGCTCAGTCTTGATCCCAAGACGCAAATGAAGAAGAGATACTGCAAGTCAGATTTTTGCAAACAAGACTTTATAAAAGGCTGTTGGTCCCTTCCATTTGAAAGAATGATCCTTTTTGTTTTTGATTCTTCTGCCCGCCTTTGGATCATCTTCATTTGCTTAAACGTTTACCCTCCGCATCGCCAACTCTCTACCTCAAGCCCTATTCTCATACCTTTTATAATTCCTGGCCATTCCTAGAGAAACTGTTTCCTCGACAATATGAAGCAGGTCGAAATCTGCTCTCCCACTATGATGCCTGTGGATTCCGGAAACATAGACGCCCTGGTTTTGAATGCAGGCGGCTGGACCAGTGGTTGTCCCTGCTTGGAACCTGTTCGTGCCGTTCCTGTTCTAAATCTTTGTCTGAAATTTTATTGCCCCAGTTTCCTTCCATATTCCCATTTCTGTTTAATCGACATGTTCTAACTTGTTCTTTAAGGAAAACCTGTTTCAGTGCATCTATCGCCCTCCGAGGATGCCAGACGAGATTGCAGCGGATGCTCGCGCCACAACGGCTTTGATCGAGGAGATGAAGAAGCAAAAAGAGGAGAAAGACGGACGGAAATGGAAGGGGGGGTAGAGGTAATGGTACACACGGGAACACTTGGTTGTTTGGCCGTTGGTTCTGCTTCACCGCCAGGCGTCAGCGACGGCAAACCCACTTTCCTATTTTAGTTCCTTTTTCAGCTATAGCTTCCCATTCTGTCGGGTCAGTGCTGCATGGCTTGGCGTGGCACGGCATTTGGGCTTATGATCCCGCAACAGTGCAAATACTTTGACAAATTTTCCGTCGTCTTACCATGCTTTGATTTCCTGCATTCAATACTATCGCCATAAAATGAAGGCTGCCTAGACCTTCAACATGAAAGATAGACAGAGAAGTGGGTGCAATATTTAGATACAAATCCAGTCAACGACTGGCGGTTTTATCGTTTGGGGACGATTGTGAGTATTTGACAGGAACGGGCCGTCCACCCCTCTTGAACCTGGGTCACGACCCAGTGGTCTGGTACCCCCTGCTCTCAGCTTTCATATTTCCCGGTCACAGTGGAGCCCTTGAGTCTTTTTTCGACGAATCCGTTGCAATGCTCCCGAACCCTCCCACCTTACCAGGATCATCGAGGCTTCCTTCCAGGCCAGCCACTGCAGGAGGAACATGTTCCGGTCACTTCCTAGTCTTAGCCCCGCATCGCATTGTGATTGTGATGGAAACTTCTGCCTAAGGTAGTCGAATAAAGGACTTTACATTTGTTGTATGCCTTCTCCTCACGTTTGATTCTCCTTCGATGGGCTGGAGGATTGGGTGCGTTGTACTTCGTACTTCGCTTGGGGAGGACGGGTGGGAGAAATCGTTTGACTCCAGCGTTCGTACACAAGCCAAAGCCGCCAAGACGTAACAGACTATCATTAACTGGGAACCTATTATTACTATGCTGCATGGGAAGACACGTTTGCACCCCAAAAGATGAGCCAGCCCTCGTACTATCTCGCTCAGATATTTTGGGGTCCGGCTGGTGGTGGGTTGGCAGCCGGCTCCAATGAGATGCCATTACTGCGCGAGAGCCTAAAGCAGCACCTGCAGTTGTAAACAGTGACTACACAACACATCTCGTCAGCTCCCCGGTTCTTAAAACGTGTATTTACGAACGTTCAAACCCTGGGGCGCTTTCATGCATAACGTGAAGAGATGACAGAGCAAGACGATTCCAAGATGCGCAATCCGTCCGTCATTACATATTCTACAACGCCTTTTACCTCACATTACTTAGAAGTAGACGTTGGTTTTTGGTACACACAAAGGTGTAAAGGAGTATATTGGTAGAGTTGAGTTGGTCTAAGTTGTGTGGCAGTTGGAAACGCCGTTCCAGGCCGTTCGGGGGTAGGAGGTCTTTGGTGTCCTCCCCCTTTGTAATATAGTAAAATATTACCCCTTTTTTGCGCCGTAAAAATCAAAATCAAACCAAGTGTGGGTAATAGTACAGAATAAAAAACCAGTACGCCGAGAAAATCAACAGAAACGATAAACGCCGCAAATATAATCGCCCTTCCGTAGATCCGTGCCGGGTTCATGATTGATGTGAAGACAAAGGAAATAAAGTTAGAAGAGAATCATGAAAAGAGAATGGGGAAAGAAAGGAGGTCCCCCGATTCTTCACGCAATAAAGAAGAAGCAAAGAGCAAGCCGGTGCCCAAAAAATAAGAAATGAGAAGAGAGCCAAAAATAGATACGTGGCCCACAAATAAAACAATATTGTTTTGAACGAGCCGGCTGTTGCCTTTTTTTCCCTGCGTCCCGTGCCCGGCCCGAAAGAACGCCGCATGAAAATCAAATGCTGTACAAAAAAAGACAAATAGAAGCGGTAGGTCAAAATGGAAGTTGGAAACAAATTAGGCGGCGATCGGCGCGGCGACGGTAGCTGCGTCCTCGTCGGCATAGCCGGCACCGCCACCAAGCAGCTCAAGCACCTTGTTCACGACAGCGCTCGGGTAGCCGCGGTGCAGCATCTCCGAAACGACACCCTGGGCCTTGTCGCGCTCCTCAACAGCGAGGAATGCGCGGGTCATGGCCTCGTAGGTGCTTGGCTCGCGGCGCTCGCGACCAACAGACGAGTAGATCGAGACAGCCTTGGTGATATCCTTCTCGGCAGCCCAGCCGTGGATCAGGGTGTTGGCAATGTAGGGCGTGACGTCAATGCGGCGCTCGCGCATCATGCCCAGGATGGGCTCCGTATCAGCGACCTGGTGGTTGGCCACCATGGCCTCGAACAAGGCCTGGAACAGACAGGCGTTGGCCGAAATTGACTTGTCCTTCATAACCGAGTCGAAGATGCGGCGGGCGCCCTCCATGTCGTGCATATTGCAGCCGCGGGCGTGAATGAGCGATGCGTAGTGAACGGCCTCCGGGGTCTGGCCGGCGGCGCGAATGCGGTCCAGGACCGCCTCAGCTGCCGTCATGTTGACGGGCTCCAGGGTCGCGTGAGTGTCGACGAGCAGCTTGTACGTGTGCGAGGTCGGGGCGATGCCACGGGCGAGCATGCGCTCGTAGTAGGCAAGCACCTTGGCCTTGTCACGCTTGGTCGTCAGGAAGAACTGCATCATGCTGTTGTACGGGGCAGGGCGGGCCTTGTAGTTGGGCATCGCCTCCATCTCATCAAACAGCTCCTCGGCAAACTTGTCGTCCGACACCCGGCACAGAGCGTTGACAATCGTTCCGTAAGTGACCGACGTGGGCTTGATGGACAGGGCACGCATCTCTGCAAAGTAGAACAGACAGTCGTCGATGCGGCGGGCCTTGCCAAGCTTGCCAATCAGAGCGTTGTAAAGGAACGAGCTGGGCTCGACACCCTCAGCCTTGGCGCGGTGGAAGATCTTGACTGCCTCGGAAGCCTCATCGAACGTCTTTGTGGACTCCTTGAGCGTGGTGATGTACAGACCGAAGGTATTGGCAGACGGTGCAGAGCCGAAGCTCAGCAGCTCCTGGTGGTACTGCTCGGCCAAGGTACGGTTGCCCACAGATAGGCTGGCGCCAATCATGGCATCCAGGATCGAAGACCAGCCGTAGCGGACGACAGCATACTGCGGCAGAAGGGGCACATCAGCGCGAGCCATGGCAAGGATGTTATGGCAGAGGTCCATCTTGTTCTCCCGCGACGCGGCCGAGATCAGCTTGGCGTAGGTGATGTACCGAGGGTGGCGGCCAGCACGGCGCATGTTGCGGAACCGGTTGAGCGCCTCGTTCAGTTTGGGACCCTTGCGGCCGTGGGAACCCTCCAGGTCGTCTGAGATCAGGGACGAGCCCTTGAAATCGGTGTTGTGCGCATACGGGTCGAAGTTGTTGGTCTCATCGAAGCTTGAAACCGTGGGCGTAGACGGGAACGGAGACGAAACAAAGGACGAAGCAGGCGGAACAAACGACGCGGCCGAGGAGGCATCCTCACGGGGATCCGTCACACCACGAGCCTGCATGAAGCGGCTGATGAACGCGACACCTTCCTCAATCTCATCGACGATGGCAGCGTGGGTCCTGGCCTCAGCCGATTGGCGGATGCGGTCGAACATAATATCAGACTCAGTCAGGGCCTCGGCAACCTGACCCGAGCCAATCATGGCAACAGCGTACATGGCTGTGGGCTCGATAAAGGACGAAGAGACCTCAACAAGAGGGTTGCGCAGAATGTGCCAGTACTTTGAGGCAGTGGCAACATCACCTGCCCGGACGTGCAGAGCCAGCAGAGCAGTCGTAGGTCCGGTCATGCTGGACAGCGCAGACGGGAACGCGTTGGTCAGAGCATCGAAAGCGGCAACAGCCAGGTCCTTGTGGCCGTTGTCGGCAGCAACGGTTGCAATCTCACCCAGAGTCTGAGCCTGGGTAGCCTTGTCAATGTTCTGCACCCACTCCAAAGCGGTTGCGTAGTTACCGCGGCTGGTGAAGCCCTGAACGAAGCCATCGTTGATAAGAGCGTCCTTCATGTTGGCGGCGCGAACACCGTACTGTTCATTAATCTTGTCGAAGAACTTCATGGCACCAGGCATCTTATCGCAGGTGATGTAGGCGTTGATGACAGCAGCGTAGACCTGGGTGTCGAGACGGTCGAGAAGGCTAGGCTCGCCAGCGTCGTTTGCAATAGCCAGGTTGCGATACTCCTCGTAGCACTCCACGGCGCTGATCAGGTCGCCGGCATTTGCGAACGCAGTGATCATAGCTGGGAAGGTGGCAGCAAAGGGAGCAATCTTGTTCGCCTCCATGTGGCCAAAGAGCTGCAGCATGTCGGAGAGGCGACCAGACTGGGCGCAGGCCGAGATTAGCTGGTGGTAGGTCTCAGATGAGTACGCGGCCTTCTGGGCTGCAACGGAGTTCTCAAACAGCTTGATGGCGTAGTCAAGACGGTCCTCCTCCGCAGCGATGGCATGCTCTAGTTCGTGGGACGCAAACATGAACTTGCCAGGCTCGTCCATACCGCCGTAGCGAAGGCGCTTCTCTTCGAGCGACGTCTTCTTGGCAGCTAGCTCGAGCGAGCGCGAAGCAAGAAGGCCGACAAGAATGTTGAAGGTGTCAGTATCCGGCAGGACCTTGCGGCGAACCATGTCGGTGTACACATCCAGGGCCTTGGAAATGACCTCCATGCGGTCAATAGGTAGGTGAATAGCAGCCATCAGCAGCGCGTTGTAGGCGCTGGCAATGGGCTGAACACCGGCAACCAGCATGGCCTCAAACACAGCCGGAATCTCGGTATAGCGGCCGGACTCGGACAGCGTAGCAAGGTGGTCGGCATAGGTCTGCGACTGTTTGTCGATGACAGGCGACACCGAGCGGACAGGCGACCGCGACCGCGACACAGGAACGGAGCGAGACTTAGCAACCTCACCGGCGGCAGCCGGCGAGGTGGAAGCGACCTTGCCATCTTCCAGGGCCTCAAGGTTCTTCCGTGCCTCAATCTCCTTCTCGAGAGCGGCGTCGATGTGGGCGAGAGCCGCCTCTTCGGCCGCAGAGTGTCGGTCCGATTCGCCCTCCTCCACAGCAACAGCTTCTATCGCAGCTGTACCATTTTGTTCCCTAACCTGCTCGGTACCGAGGCCGCCCTCTTCGCCAACCGTAACAGCAAATTCGGCTGACGCTTCCTCGGCAGCTGCGGTATCGACATCAGCATCGGCCTCGGCGGCCTTGGCAGAAGCCTCCTCGTTGTCGAGGACCGATGCGGCAGACGGCTTCCACTCGATGCGGTTCTGAAACTGGAACTGCACCCACTCCTTGTCGGTCTCATCCTGCGCCTGCAGGTCTTGCAGGTGCTCAAAGTAGGCATCTAGGCCGCCATGGTTGAGGCTCAGCTGCTTGTGGTCGGAGCCACTTGTCTGGGTGTGGAAGGCGCTCTGAAGCTGGAGTGCTTGGATACGGCCGAATCGATTGCAGTTCCGCCGCGCAAACGACGGCCGGTTCTGGGGATTTAGAACATGGGGGTGTGTGGCGGCGACGACAGACTGGGCGTAGCCGTGTGTGAAAGACTTTGCGAATCCTTGACGGATAAAGGTCTGGTAGAGCGACGAGTAGATGGTGGGCATTTAGGAGAAGCCAGGCGGCGAGGGGTACTTCGGAGGAGGGCATATGTCAGCACTCGGGGAACGAAATACATGGGCAAGTGGCAAGTCGGTGAGAGGTGGACTTGGGAAGAGGAAGTGGTATTGCGATGTTTTGATTTCACAAACTTACATGAAGGGAAAGGAGAATGCGCAAATGCAGGTTCATTTGACAGCAATGCAGCCGCCAAATAAACGCGCTTTGAATTTAAAAAAGGGTCTTTGACTGAGTAGATAATTGGAAAGTCGAAAAGCGAAGCAATACAAGAGAGAGAAGGGAGAGAGACAGAGACACGATTATAAAAATGAGAGGAAAATCAATAGCGAAAGGTCGGTGACTGGGTCGAGGCAGAGAAATTGGGATAGCGGCTTTTTCCCGGGCCCAGCTTGTTATTTTTCGTCTATCTGGGGGAAAGGAGCGACCCAGCATGGAAAAGAGAAGGCGGGAGAAATTGCAGGAAGAAAAATTCCAGGGGTGGGTCCCGGCCGCGTGCCTTTGTGAAAATACCGGGGGTGGGTATGGACCAGGGTTATGCTTTCTCAGAATAGCAGGACGAAACTTGATGTTGGCGCTGGCTGCTCTTTCCTTTTCCTGGAAAGAACTCGTGCCACAACACAGTGAAGGCGCGACAAACGCGTAAAATATGGCAAGTGAAACCTGAGTTCGACGTTGAATTGGAAGGTCATTGGGAGAATACAGAAAGTGCGAGCGAGCAATTCGAGTAAAGGCACTGGCGCTTTCCTGTCCTTTTTGAAGGCCTTGGAAAAGAGCTCGTCAAGGAAGGAGCCACCTAAGCTACAAGAGGACCGGGCAACTTCGCAGCAGTGCTCCAGCGGATACGAAAAGAGTAGGAACCGAAGAACGTATCCCGCTCAATGTCCCCATTGAAAGGGAACCCTAACGAAGGTGACGCACCACCACTGCAATTATGTCTGCCTGGGACATAAGGTGGTAATATGTCGTAATTACAAAGAGCGTACGTACAAAGTGCGTCCGAATTTGACAAGTGTGGCCTCCAAACACAATGGGCGGAAGGCTCGGGGGCAATGGTGGCAGGATGGCACCCACAACTTTCAGGCAATAGCGAAGAGAAACCGGAGCCACCAACGGCTGGAACCAGGGTTCGAGATTGCCTCTTCGAGAAAGAGCCTAAAACTGTCAAAATCCAGCGCTGCACGTGAGCATTGTCCGCTAGCAAAGGACGGTCTAGGGGCGATCCAGGGGGAACCAAGCCAACTCCTAGCGGTGTGTTGTGCTCGTCGCGTTCGCAGGCGAAGGCGGAAATGTAAGGCGTTTTGACACGGCCGAAGCTGAGACGAAATCTTTAAAATTGGTGACGTCTCGGTGGCCAAACCAAAAGTGTGGGTGACTGTTGCGTTCCTTAGCACTAGCATGTCTTACTAGTCGCAGGAGAAAAGAAAGCAACGAAAAGGAAACCGAATCCTTTTGTTGAGGCATGAGCGCTGATTGGACGATCTTGCTTTAGCCATCTGCAGTCCACTCTTTTTCTGGCAGGCGCCAATGGCACTGCCAGCATTCATGGGAGAAGTCGGAATGCAAGATGCACATTCCGGGCTCTTGCTTTGCTCCTTCCCCACGCTCCCAAGCAGGGAAGTAGAGGTGCAAATTGCTACATATGAAGAAACGGACGGTGAATGCTCCGCGTCTTACGTTCAGCTGAAGCTCGGACTTTCCAAGTCTCTTGCCCGAGCACCGTCTCCTTGGATTCTGAAAGGTCCGATTTGCACTAACAAGTGACAGCTTGGTACATCTGATAACGGACAACTAAAGACCCCGACATCGAGATGCACAGACTTGTCCACAAATGTCTTCTTTGATGCCAGCAATCACATTGTCGTCTCTCTCACGCGAAGCAGGCGAGGGAAAGACACATATAAACGAATAACATAAAACCCAAGAGCAGGGCTTTTAAACGATTGGTGTGACGGTAGGTCCGTCATGTACGGAGTTACGATGGTTGACTCGTAATACAAGACATTCTGAATATTTATGTCTTCGAAGAGATATTATCAGGCGCTCGGTTCTGTATATTCATTTTTTGCTAACTAAATTGTGATTATATTTTTTTTTATATTTTTTATGTTTTATATTTTTTTTAAAAAAAAATCTTATTGTTTTTCTTAGTATCATAAAAAATATGCAAAACGAAATTGTTTTTATATAACGTCTTTTAATCCAGGCCAAATCCCAGTACACGGATAGATGGTTTGAAGCGAAACTTCTTGTCTTTGTCCCGCGAGGCAGCACCCAGCTACGGCATGCTGGCAAAAGTCATTTTGCATTATGTCGTACATACGTTGTACAACCAAGCACTGCATCGTCTTTGTCTCTCGACATTCTTCCATCTGATAAACCTAGTCCCAAATACCAATCGTCAAAAAAGGTCATTTGACACACGGGATGTCGACCTTTAGTTGCAAATCTGCTTCCCCACGAAAATGACCCGCCGCCTCCTGTGCCAATCGGCCACCGTGACTACCCGTCTTACATCGCGCCCTGGGTTCACAACGAGTCCCAGTGCTCGCCACTAATCAAGGTCTCAACATTGACCCACCTGCCTTTTCCTAGTGAGGCTCTCGAGCAGTTCGCTGCGAGAGAATTCGACGGGACGATCTTCGATGCCACAAACTGCGTTTATGAGGAAATGTCCGAGCTTCGTTGACTCCACAATGTCGGCATCGGTGGTGAAAACAACCGATCTGCCCATAAGTGAAACTAGCCTCCCGAAAATGGACTCGACAAATTGTTTGTTCATCGGCTACGAGCATGTCGAGCAGCACTGAACGCAGCTGACTTCTAGTCACGTGAGCACGCGACTCGTTGAACGATCGGTTAGCAACGGTCAACGACACAATCAGTCTTTGAACGACCTCGCCCGTTGGAATACCAGACAAAACCTATTAAAATTCGCCCGTCCTTGTGTTATTGTGACGGTGACTATATTGATACAAAGCGTAACAGCGGGAACAAAAGCACCTCAATGAAGCTGTCACCAACAGAACATAGAGTCTGGATCGGGTATTACCTAATCACTCAAAACCAGCCTTCATTTTACAACCGCACTGCTTTTGGCGGGGATCTAGCCCCAATGGGTCTGCACGTTTCCCCTCCCACCGGCACAAGCTTCCAAAGCTGGATAGCTCCATCGCCAGCTCCTTTTCTCGCCCATTTCGTCTGCATTTTCGGCGGTAACGACTCTGCATCTGCCTCGTCGCTTAATTGATTGTGATTCCAACTCACTGGAAAACTCTTAAAGTACAAGAGCATCACATCGCAAAAGCGCAATCACAATGTCGGCAGGCCCGACAGACACAACTGCAGTCTCAGCACCAGGCAAGGTGCTGCTGGCTGGCGGCTACCTCGTGCTGGACCGCGCATACACGGGTCTCGTCTTTGGCCTAAGTGCACGCATCAACGTCATTGCACAGGCGATCAAGACGAGCCCTGGTGTACAGCTGAACGAGATAGTTGTCGACAGCCCTCAATTCCGCGAAGCACAGTGGACATATGGCTATCATTTGGCGGACCAGGACGGCGGCATCCAGGTCACGCAGCTCCGGACGTAAGCTGAGCGCAGGACACATCAAGACAGAAGGTTTTGGTTTTGACTGCAGAACGCATGCTAATCAACAGTGGCACGGCATTACACGCGAACCCGTTCGTCGAGACGACGCTGTCGTACGGCCTCACCTACGTCTCTCGCCTTGCCAGCTTTGGCCCTGCGCACACAATCAACTCATGCCGTCTCACCATTCTCGCCGACAACGACTACTACTCGCAGCCCAACGACAACGCCACCGCCTCCTCCACTTCCACCTCCACAACCAAACGCTTTGCCCGTTTCCCGACGACGCTCGCGGGCGCCAACAAGACTGGCCTGGGCTCATCCGCCGCGCTCGTCACGTCGCTGACCGCAGCGATTTTGAGCCATTACCTGCCCATCGACCTCTTTGATTTGTCGACCGACGCCGGATGTGAGACGCTCCACAATCTCGCTCAGGCCGCCCACTGCGCTGCCCAGGGCAAGGTCGGCTCTGGTTTTGATGTAGCGGCCGCGGTCTACGGCTCGTGCACGTACCGCCGCTTCTCGCCGTCGGTGCTGGCGGGTATCCCAGAGCCTGGCAAGCCGGGCTTTAGTGCCGCCATACAGACCGTCATTGCTAGTAAGAAGATTACCAGCGACAATGGCAGTGGATCCGTTACTGGCTGGGACACCGAAATCGCCAAGGGCAGCGTGGCTCTCCCCGCTGGCATGGCCTTGCGCATGTGCGATGTCGACTGCGGCTCGCAGACGGTGAGCATGGTCAAGAAGGTGCTGGCGTGGCGCAGCAGCGCTCCGAGAGCGTCCAAGACGCTGTGGGACACGCTGCAAACGCGCAATGAGGCACTGGCGACGGCGCTGCGCGACGGCAAGACAGATGACGATACGATCCCGGCACTCTTGCGGTCGATCCGCGAGCTGGTCCGGTCCATGGGCACAGAGAGTGGCGTGCCCATTGAACCGGAGAGCCAGACGGCGCTGCTGGACGCAGTGAGTGAGGTGGAGGGCGTCTATGGTGGTGTGGTGCCCGGCGCGGGCGGCTTTGACGCCATCTCGCTACTGGTGCGGGACGACAAGGAGACCGAGAGCCGTCTAGAGGCATTCCTGGAGAAGTGGAGCAAGGAGTCGGGCGGCCGCGTGCGCCTTCTGGGCGTCAAGGGCGCCATGGAGGGCGTGCGGAGGGAAGACAAGAGCATCTACGAAGGGTGGCTGCAGCCGTTGTGAGAGGCTGAGGTGATTTGTGAAGTGAGAGTATCTCTTATGAGCCACCCTCGTGGGTCTTATTTTCTTTTTAAAGGAAAATAAAAAGCCATTAATTATGCAAATGTTTAGAAAAGTCGGGGACGAATACCATGAACTCATTTTACGTGAACAGCAGCTGAATGAGTGTGAAAGATATGTCACCTTACATTGTCGATACAGTCGCGTGAGAGTTAGGCGTCGTCGGTAATTGGTTCTGTTCCTCTTCCGATAATTGTCTTGTATATATGGCCGATGCTTGTGGAAATCATCTACTGGAAGGAACTAAGAAGTCGTCACATAATTTATTCTGTGTCTCATCGCCGTCTTAATACAGCCTTGCGGCGAGGCGAGAGCAGTCTGGCTGTTTGGTGTGAGTCTTCATAAAGTGGATACGAGGCTTAGCACCAGAATGCTCCCAAAAATCACTATGAATCATAGTTGTACTGCGCTGGAAGCATTTTTCAGGTCCGTTTCTCTGTGGACCTTAGCGCTGCTAGAACGCTGCTAGCTGCGGGACGATTAGTGCCTAAAAAGCTGCTTATCAACCGCAGACCGCCACCCAAAAGCGATTTTTTAATCGATAACAATGGAGGGGCAAATTTTTTATAAAGCAAACTTCCCTACTCATCTGGTCGACATCCTACCAATTTTATCACCAGATCAGCATCGCAAAACACAACAACACACCTACTAGCATAGACAGCGGTGCATTTGGCGAACAAGAAGCTTTTTCGTTTACATCCACAGATTACATACAAGCGACTTTTACCACCAGAACCGAGACACAGCCGTCACCATGTCGACCATGGATCTGGACGACGCTGTCCAGGTCGGCAACGCCCCCAAGACAGTTGCCACGTACGTTCATACTCCGTGGGGAGGGAAGAGAGACACCTATGGTCCAAGCCCAATGCTAACCTGCTCCAGTATTCTTTGCTACAACTGTGGTACCCCAATCGACGGCACCACTGCGGCCGGCGCCATCTGCCACGAGTGCATCAAGCTCACCGTCGATATTTCCAAGAACATTCCCCGCGAGGCCAACATTCAGTTCTGCCGCGACTGCAACCGCTGGATGATCCCCCCGAACCAATGGGTGTCTGCCGAGCCCGAGTCGCGTGAGATGCTGGCCATGTGCCTCAAGCGCCTGCGCGGCATCAACAAGGTCCGGGTTGTCGACGCCCGCTTCATCTGGACCGAGCCGAACTCGCGTCGCGTGCGCGTCGAGATCACCGTGCAGGACGCCATTGCCGACGGCGTGCTGCTCAACCAGAGCTTTGAGGTCATGTACGTTGTCAGCACGCACCAGTGCCCCGACTGCGCCAAGTCCTACACCCACAACGTCTGGCGCGCCACCGTCCAGGTCCGGCAGAAGGTCACACACAAGCGGACGTTCCTCTTCCTGGAGCAGCTGATGCTCAAGCACGGCGCCCACCGCGAGGCGCTCAACATCTCCGAGGCCAAGGAGGGTCTTGACTTCTTCTTTGCCCACCGCAACCAAGCCGTCAAGTTTGTCGATTTTTTGAAATCGGTCGTGCCCATTCACATGACGTACTCGCCCGAGCTCATTTCCGAAGACATACACTCCGGCACGCGCTCCATGAAGTTTGCCTACTCCATTGAGATCGTGCCCATCTGCAAGGACGATCTGGTCGCCCTGCCGCTCAACATGGCCAAGAAGATTGGCGGCATCAGCCCGATTGCCCTGTGCTACCGCATCGGTACTGCTGTCAACTTGCTCGACCCCGCTACCCTGCAGACGGCTGAGATCTCGGCCCCCGTCTACTGGCGCGAAAAGTTCCCCATTTCGCCGCTTGCCGACGTCAAGGAACTGGTCGAATTTGTCGTGCTTGATATTGAGCCTACGGGTCCCCGCAAGGGCCGCTGGCTGCCAGCGGAGGCCACTGTGGCACGCGCATCAGACATGGGCAGCAACGACACCACGTACTTTACGCGCACGCACCTGGGCGGACTGCTGAAGCCCGGTGACTCCGCCATGGGCTACCTGCTGCAGGGTAGCAACTTCAACAACCCGCAGTTTGACGAGATTGAAAAGTCGCATGCGTACAGCGCGACCGTGCCCGAAGTCGTACTCGTCAAGAAGCACTACCCAAACCGCCGCAAGAACAAGCACCGCAACTGGAAGCTCAAGCGCATGGCCAAGCAGGAGAGCGAGCTGCTGCCCAAGAAGGCCGACCAGGCACGCATGGAGAACGAGTACGAGATGTTCTTGCAGGATGTCGAGGAAGACGAGGAACTCCGCGCCGCACTGGCCCTGTACAAGAACCCCAGCCAGAAGGCCGCCCTGGCCGCCAAGCGGAGGAAACAGATGGAGGAGTCCGGCACCATGGAAGTCGAGGAGGGCCAGGGGGAGGAGGAGGGGGAGGAAGACGAGGACGAGGACGACGATGGTCCGCGGGTCAACCTGGACGAGTTGCTGGACGATCTCGATGACCTGGACATCAACGACGAAGCCGAGGAGGCGTAGGTCGCCAACTGACTGCTCGACCTCTTCTTCACGTTCATTTATTGCCTGTCCTTTTTGTGTCTTTCTGCTTTCCTCGTTACCCCTGCATCATGGCATCTGGTTTTCTTTACGATTTATCTCGGCGTTGGGAAAGTGCATCTTACTGTGGGTTATGATAGTATCATTCAATTGGATAATGTTAAACGTGAACATTGTAATTATGAGGACGTGGAGTAGTCGTCTGTGTTTCATCATGTATAAACTGTTTGTTGAAGAATTAACACTAGCAAGAACCGATGTATGTAATGTCTACAAAACCCAAGTTGAAATAAACCAAGAAAATGCCATTGAAAAAAAATGCTATATTACTCCGTTTTGCTCTCTTTCCATGCATATTTAGAAAATCTTGCTCAGCACCCTTTGGACGTGCTCCGACTGCTCGCCCTCGTCGGCTCTTGCCACCATCTTCTTCTGTTTGATCGACCGCACACTCTTTTGTGACGCTGCAGGAGCCACCTTGGATGGTGCTGCTGCCGGTGCGTCTGAGGCGTCGTCTGTTGTTGTTGCCGCCGCCTTGGTGGCCTTGGCCACCGCCTTAGCCTCCATTCCGTCCAGCATCTTCGCCCGCTCCACGTTCTCCAAGAACGCCTTGTTCTCCCGCGCCGTCTGCTCCAGCTCCGCCCGCATGCGGCCTGCCCGCTCCGCGTTCTCCGTTGCAATCTGCTCCGTCAGGTGGTGCCATTTGAAGCCACGCAGGTATACGAGCGTCCACAGGTCGTCGCGGTAGTAGGTGCCCTTCTTGCCGCCAATCGTCTGCGCATTCAGAAGGTCCACGGCACGCTGGGCATCGACCTTGTTGACAAACTCGACCCAGCCGTCGACATAGGAGCGCTTCTTGTTGCCGCCGCCGCGGACACGGCGGGTGTGTGACAGAGGGTCTTCGGGCGACAGAAAGATGCGGTTGATGGTCCCGTAGGGGTTGAGCAGCGAGCGCAGCTTGGTGGGCTTCATGAATGGCGGAATGCGGGAGAGGTACACAACACCAGAGCGACGGACGGCCTTTTCGGACGCCACCAGGTTCTTCTTGGTGAGGGGTTTGTTGACGCCGGGCAGCTCGATGCGGGCGGTGTCACCGTCCTTGGCGAACGAATCTTTTGAAAGTTTGGAGGTCTTCTTATCTTTCCGTGGTACGTCGTCGGCCTCGTCGGCCTCCTCCCCGGCCGCTTCGTCTTCGTCGCTCTCGTCTCGTTTGGGCCTTTTGGCGTCCTTGCCCTGCTTCTTTAACCGAACAGACTCCTTATCTGCTGTGTCTTTTTTGCCGCCGGCATCCTCTTCCTCTTTACTGAATTGAAACCGATCGTCAACGTCAACATCGGCATCGTCGTCGCTGCTCTCATAGTCGTCATCATCTTCGTCGTCTTCTAGCCTCCTCCGCTTGGTGCCACGGCCGCCTTTCTGCACCTCTTCGACCTCGGAGTCGAAGTGGCCGTCGTCCTCCTCGCTGTCGCCAGCGTCTAGAAATGTGTTTCTCTTTTCTGAAACCATTGTGCCTGCGACGTGTGCTTGGAGAGTGGTCGGCAGGATGTGATTTCGTTTGCGCCGTTTGCAGTTGTTGATCTCGAGATGTCTTTTTGCTCTTTGCTGGTAACCTGGTAAGAAAAGTTAAAATTCTGCCGGTCTTCAATGGGCATCACCTGCAAAATGCGCTACACCGCCCAACACTTCAGCACCTGGACCCACTCTTGACTCATGTCTTATCATCTCGAATAGGAACCAAAGTGTGAGTGGGTGTCGCGCCTACTTCGGAGCTCGTTAGTGGAGGGGCAAAGGGCTAGGCCAGGCCCATTATGTCACTGAAGGCCGGGGGCGAGATCGATGTCGATGTTGTCCATCTTTAGTTTCTGACTTTGGTTTCTCCTTTCTGTCTATTCTGCTTCATTTTGCCAATTCCCCTGCATTTAATATACCGACCTGTCATACACACGCCTCTTACACATTTTAGTCGCTCACACCACCATATTACCGTCGCCATGTCCGTCGAGGTCATCACCACTATCTCGCCAACGACCAATGAGCCCGTCGTCACGCGCAGTGGTATCTCACAAGCCGACCTCGCACTACTACCAGAGACGGCTACCAAGGCGTTCCAGACATGGCGCACGACCAAGCTGAGCGACCGCCAGATCGTTGTGCGCAAGGCGCTGGACGCGCTCGCCAGCCGCACCGACGAACTGGCCCGTGAACTCACCGAGCAGATGGGCCGGCCGATTGCGTATACGGGAAAGGAGATCTCGACGGCCATCAAGCGCGCCGAGTTTTTGTTGAAGGCCAGCGACGAAGCTCTCAAGGACTCGCCGGGTGAGGCAGAGAAGGGCTTTGAGCGGTTCATTCGCAAGGTGCCCGTGGGGCCTGTTTTGATCATCTTTGCCTGGAATGTGAGTTTGCTTCTTTTGGCTTTCCCCCCAAGTTCCTCTGCTGTTCTTGACCCTTTTGTCTGTTTTCTCGTGCCCACGCCATGCGCAAAGCGGATTAAGCATGTTTCAATGGCCGACTCCTACGTGTTTGGTCCGCTTGTTGTTGCAAGATTCTACACGTCCCCCTTCCAACGCTTCTGTCGCTTCTTTCGGCGCACTTGGCTGACGAACTATGTGCCTTGTCACTGTAGTACCCATACCTCATTCTCGTGAACACGCTCATCCCGGCACTGCTGGCGGGTGACACAGTCATCCTCAAGCCGTCACCCCAGACCCCTACGGTCGTCGAGCAAGTCGCCAAGGCCTTTGAAGAAGCGGGCCTGCCGGCAGGCGTCCTACAGTACTTCCACAGTGGCTCGCCCTCTGTGATCGAGTCCATTGTGCGCAACCCGCTCGTGGCGCACGTGTGCTTTACCGGCTCTGTGGCGGGCGGCCTGGCCGTGCAGCGTGCGGCTGCTGACCGTATTGTCAACGTCGGCCTCGAGCTGGGGGGCAAGGACCCGGCGTACGTGCGCGAGGATGTCGACGTGGCGTGGGCGGCCGAGCAGATTGTCGACGGCTCCGTGTTCAACTCGGGCCAGAGCTGCTGCGCGCTCGAGCGCGTGTACGTGCACGAGAGCATCCACGACGCGTTTGTCGAGGCCGTGCAGGGTGTGCTGCGGGGCTACATTCTGGGCGACCCGCTGGACCCCAAGACTCACATTGGCGCGGTGGTGTCGAAGCGGTCCAAGGCGGCCATTGAGGAGCAGATCAAGGATGCGCTCAGTAAGGGCGCCAAGGATGCGACACCGACAGACAACAAGTCCTTCAAGAGTGCGCCGGCGGCGGGCAACTTTGTGCCGCCGACGCTGCTTACGGGTGTGACGCACGACATGCTCGTGATGAAGGAGGAGACGTTTGGCCCGCTGATCCCCGTGATGTCGGTCAAGGACGACACCGAGGCGCTGCGACTGATGAACGACAGCGAGTTTGGCCTGACGGCGAGCGTGTGGACCAAGGACCGGGCAGCGGCAGCGGCGCTGGTGGACGACATCGAGGCGGGCACGGTGTTTGTGAACCGGTGCGACTACCCGAGCCCGGACTTGGCGTGGACAGGGTGGAAGAACTCGGGCCGCGGGTACACGCTGAGCCGGTTTGGTTTCGACCAGTTTGTGAAGCTCAAGAGCTACCACCTGGCGGACGGCCCGGCATAGACGAGGTCGGGAGTGAACTGCCGGACGTAGAGCATGGTAGAGAAAATAAAGCGAAATACATGAAATACATGGAATGCGCGAGCAAACATAAAGCACGAACGTGAAGAAATGGACGCGGGCGCAAATATAAGCTAATACGTGTATGGAAAGCACTCCGTGGTGATATGAAAAGTAAGAACGGCGTGGCTAGAGGATGTGAAGTGGTATGACGAAGACAAGTAGAGAGCTCTGGAATTTGGACAGAGATTTTTCATGTTTCAGACTTCTCATCTCGGCGTTGTGGCACTGTGTTAGGGGACCCTGGGGCTATTTGTTTTATTGGAACTTTCGTCGCTGTATCATTCCGAGGACGTGAAGAATGCAATATACATGGGTGTGCGGGCGACAGCGCGATTCACGAGGCTGGCAAGGGAGAATCGAGCAAAGATGGGTTGGCGTGTGAGCGTCCTGGGCGTTGTCTCACAGGCCCGGTACTTTCGTCGGAGACAAAATGAAGGGCTCAAGAAATAAATTCGATGTTGAATATGTGATACCAAGCGCGGTGGTGTGGAATCAAGTATGATGAACAACAAAATTAAGCAAATAGCTAAAGCATCAGGAAGCTGTGTATAAATGTGTAAATACCCTCGCGGCGGAGGCTTGGGGCAAATACAAAGGGAGTCAGAGCGTGAAACGCGCCGACCGCGCCTCGGTCCTTGTATTGGTGGCGATGCGTGGGATTGCTCGCGTGTGCAGCGTTGGAGTGCGAACGAGGACCATGAGATGTGAGAAAGTTGGACAAGACTGTGGAGTCAATTCCTGGTTCTGGTGACCCCCCCAGCCCCCGTTGTATGCCGTTGCCGGTCGCGCCTACCTCGAGAGGTCTCTCGTACCTGACGATCTTGCCCGTTTTCTGAACGACGGACGCGACACACGTCGTGGCAAAGGAATGCGCTTTGATGAGGGGATATGAGGGCAAAGGGAAGGAGAAATGGATGTAAGGGAGGTGAGTGATCATTCGCTCTTGCACGGCGTGCTGGTGCTGTTGTGCTATTTATTCCCCTTCTTACCGTCCCTTGACATAGAGGAATGTGCTTGTCGAGGCTGAAATGAGTGCCATTTTTAGTGGCCGGCCGCGCTAAAACGTTCCTTCTGTCCCTGGACTTGTGCCTGTTCCTGCCAAGGAGCTCGGAGAAGAGTGGAGGAAAGCGCCACCAATACACGCGTACGTTCCTTCCAGTTACCTTTCCTGAACGCAAGTATAGCTGACCTTCAGTAAAGTACGGAGTCATACTGAATACGCCATACTCCGTACACATCCTTGAAATAAATCTTGGTTTACCGTTCTGCCTCCCTCCCTGTTCCCTGTCCCATGCCTCGAGTTGCCACTCACCATGTCGATGTCTCTTCCTTCGCCTCCTGTTTAGTACCTCAACGACCCTGCATAGTTGGCTGCCACAGCCTTGTCCCCATAACTGCCTCTCGAGTTATCGACCCTTCTTGGCCCATTCCACCTGCAGAGATAACGAGGAACCATTATACCATATACCTTGATAGGCAGGGGCATGTGCCTTGATGTGTGTTCATTTGCTTTACCCGTTACTCTATTCCATTCGTCCAGTCTACCTTATCACTAATTTTTATTCAGAGCCCATCCTTAGCCTTCATCTCGTGCACAATCCAGACATTCGACAACGTCACTGGGGACAAAAGGGCCGCTGGAGTCTGCAAACGCGTCAGGCGACGATCTCAGGGCATCGAAATGTCCAACGGCCAGCATTCCTTTGCCATTGCCCCCGGGAAATGCCCAGGATCTGTTCACATCTCACACTCTGTTGATAGTTCAGACTCTCCTGTGGGTTCATCGTTACGGTGACTCCGCTCTTCGTGTGCGTTCGCGTTGCGTTGGAGGTACAGGTTTCGACGGCCAAGAAGGAATTCAACATGGCAGGGATTCAGTGAAGCACGAACTCGTCGAACAAAAAACCTATTTTCCCGTGTTTGCCGCCGAAATGAGTGTTTTGCGTCCCTTTGGTGATGTTTTGCTATCAAGGCCATTTTCAAAAGACAGCCGCGTTTTTGCGTTATCAATTGTTGCTAGTCTTGTTGACGTTGTTTGGCTAGATGGCCCATGGCCTGGCCGTATTTACACGGGACTCCTTGGTGCGTTGCTTTCCCTTCATGCCTTTTCGAGCCCTGCTTCCTCCCTTTCAATTTCAATTGCCACAGCTTTGGTGCTTTTAAGTTCCTCTTTTGCCGTCGTTTGTCCACCTACTCCTCTTCCCTTTGGCCACCCCTCTCTGAATGTTTCGCCCTTGACGAGTATCTGAAGCTGGCCAGCAGATTGGCTGCGTGGAGAACCCCAAGAGGCCACAAGTCCCACGTTGCTTGCCTGTTTCTGCCCATTCTTCAGCCTTCACCAGCGCGAGGCTCCCTGTCTTAGACTCCCTTTGGGCCGTTGCTTAACACGGTTAGCTGTTTGCGACTGGATATCCCTTTTTGGGGGCCAAACAAAATCTCGAATTCCAGTGCAAAAGACGAGGCGAATGACCAAGAGGAGGCAAAAGAAGCAGACGAAAGCATACATTTCGAAAGGATCCAAGTTCATTTGCAAGGCAAAACGAAAGAAGACCATGAAGAATGCTTGATGTCTCGAGGGCGCGGTTGACTGTGAATAAAAGGGACGACAGAGTAGCATCCATTTTGTCAACCCAACTCTCTGCCATTCTTTTCTCAGCCTGTCTTCACTTTGGCTGTCAACTTACATCTTGTGAGTTCTGCAACATCGCTCTATTGTTGCAACCTATCAACCACATCCCTTTTCTTTGCATTTTCTCTGCATTGCCTCGTTGTCTTAGTTCTTCCAGTCCCTCTGTTCAATACTTTCTTTCTGCCTTTCTCTTTCATTGCTCCTTTCTTTTACCGCACTTTTTTACAGCATAACACGTCGTTGAAACTTCTTGCACTAAAAACTCGGGTCTTTGTCAAGGCCATCCACTCCTTTATCAAACGCAACCAAACGAAACAGGCCAAAAACAGCGACGACGCGTACATTCGAAAACAACACCGCATTTCTTTCATCACTCGTATTTCAGTTCATTCAATGAGTTTTAGACTCGGCCGCTCCCACCTTCTCCTACCTTTCCTCCTGAAAGGTCCAGTGTTTATCATTTTCATGTTGTAACTGCACAGCATTGAACGCAGTCACTCGTTTACCTCGTCATTAATAAATGCATCGTCGTCCGCCTTGATGTGTTTCTGATCTCGGCCTTCTTTTTTTGCGCCCAAAAAGCCCAGCCGCTCGTTTTATTTGATTTCCAACGATACACCATACAGTTATTGTCCATCGTTACTGCATTAGACCAAGACCATCGCATCATACAGTATATAGCATCACTCCATCGCCATTTGCTTCATTCCCCGTTACCAAAAAGGAACCAAAAAAAATAATCGACCGCGAAAATGACAAACGCCCAAATCTACCACGCCTTCAAGAGCTACGTCTCACGCTTGCATGATGTTCTCAGCCTGCGTCGGAACAAGAAGACCAAGCCTCGCCTGGTGATTGTGAGTAGTAATCCGCATTGCAACCCTTACACATGTTCTCTCACTGCCGAGACTGTGACATCTGCTGACACCCATTCTCTTGTTTTAGTCCGCTCCGTTTGATTTCAAGAAGGAGGACAGCATGTGCAACCTGCCGGGTATTTCTGGCGAGGAGTGAGTACCATTTTCCGTCCACGATGTAACATGATCCTGCCCACTCTTACGAGCGTTGTCTCACTAACACCATCCTCTTTCCCTAGGCTGTACATGCTTCGTGAAAAAGCGGCAGCCAGCATTGTTGGGTCAGCCTTTATGAACCCCTACGACACCTACTCTGACTCGGCCACCCTGGCCCCGTCGTCGGTTCACGACCTCCACCTGGACCCCGGCAGCCTCAATCGCAGCACCAGCAGCTTTGACAAGGCCTCGTTGCACCACCGGCACCACCGTGTCCTGGCCAAGTCCATGACAGCGCCCCTGAACATGTCGTCTGGTGCCACGATGGTGGCCCCGCGGACGCCGACGTCGATCCGCTCGGCGACCTCTTCGCCTACTTCGCCTACGCACCACCAGCACCAACATACCTGCTGCCGTCGCTGCAAGAGTGCCGCAGCCAAGGATGCATACGGCCAGCATCGAGTGGGTGGCGGCGTGTCTTTCTACCCACCGATTGTTTTGGCGTCAACGGAGCCGTATGCCCCCACGGGCCTGTCGTTTCCGTCCACATCGTCCTCGGCATCGTCCATCTCCTCACGGGAGTAGCTCAACTACCCAGCCCTGGACCTGGTCCTCGACAATCCTCGCTTGGTATCTTGGTAAAGGAGATGCCGAGTAGAGACTTCCAATATTGATATTCCTTTTGTCTTTATTTCCTTTGTCATTTTTATTTTTTATTTTTCATTTCCTCTTGTCACGGTATGATACCAAAAGTCTTGATCGATGCGATGGTTGTTCTTTATCTTGGCTTTTATTGGCCTTGCGGTTTCCTTGCTGCGCCCTAAGAGAGACGGACTACGGATACGGGCATGAATATTTGATGTATGAATGTCCCTTTCTTGCTCGTCTCTTGTATCCTGTTGCTATCCCTGTTCCTGTCACGATTCCTTCTTCTCCTGATTTTACACCGTCGTTCCATGATGGATTAATGAACGTCTAGATATCTAGACAAATTGTTTTGCTTCCCCTTTATCAGCGTTTCCAGATGGCTCCAGAGCCCAACCCCATAGTCTCTGACTGTATCTGACAGTAGGAATCACCTAATAATATTTTTTGTTACCAATATTCAAAAGCATCGTTATTTGGACGTGATTGCCCGACTTACACCTCGGGCTTAACGTTAAACTAGGCTTGAAGCAGTTGGCGATGTCTTCGTCTATTGGTGTGCGGGTAAGTCCCAATCACCCCGGCCAGCCAGCACCCCGGAATCCAAAGTCCAAATCCCACACAACGTTGCAGCGGGTCTTTTCTCGGTAACCGACCTGCCGACAAACCTCCCGTGAAATGACCCACCCAGAACTCCGATCAGCATCGAGCAGGCCATCCCAAAGGGGAGGTGCAGCAACACGAATCCAATCGCCTTGCAACCCGACCCGACATACCTTGCTGTTCGTGGGAATTCCCCGCCTTCCTCGTGAGGATGGAGTATGGGGTATCATGCTTTCTTTCAATAAGTGCGTCGTCCGACTACTCGGGTTCCCTTTTGTATCTGCACCTTTCATTTTGGTCCGTTTATGTCGCGTACTGTTTAAGGCCATATTATGACTGTTCGATGGGCTGAGTTGCACTGCCCTGTGGTGATACGTTTCAGTTTGGACCCCGGTATACGCATTCCAATGTAGATGTGCAGCAGGAGAGGCCGTGGACGATGCTATAGCTCTGTTCGTATGTGAGCACGACTGTCGATCGCGAGTATAAGGCTGGCGAAGTCGCAAGGCACATTTTTTTGGTTTCCGTGTCTTCTGTCTTTTATCTTTCTCGTCACTAGTCCTTTTATTTCTTTACATTCTCTTCATATCCACAATTGGTTACATCTGAGCCTTGGTGACCTTATGCGGCCAATTTGTCTCGTTCTAATTAATTATTCCATTTGAGCGACTCCGACAACTACGCAAGATGACCAAAAACGAAAACAATGTCGAACTCGGCAACGTCAAAGTTGCCGAGGCCAACAATGTCACGGCCGTCCATACGAACGACGCAGCTGACGATGTTGACCTCAAGGCGCCGGTCCTGGCCACTGTACCACGGCCCGACAGCATCGCCAACATGTCCGACGAGGAGCTGCGCCGGCTCAGCGTCAAGATGACCCGCAAGATGGATGTGGTCATCATGCCCATCATGGGCATCCTGTACATTCTCAACTATGTCGACCGTTCTGCCCTCGCTGCCGCCAAGGTCTATGGCATCATGGACGACCTCGGCATGACCACAGAGCAGTTTGCCACCGCCATTTCCATCCTGTTCGTCGGCTACCTACCCTTCCAGATCCCGTCCAACCTCATCATGACACGCATCACGCGGCCCGGTCTGTACATTTGCAGCGCTGCCGCTATCTGGGGCGCTGTCAGCGCCAGCACCGCAGCCGCCAAGTCGTACACAGGCCTGCTGGTCATCCGCGTGTTCCTGGGCGTGACCGAGGCCGTGTTCTTCCCTGGTGTGCTGTATTTTTTAAGTGCCTGGTACGACCGCTCGCAGCTGGGCAAGCGCCTGGCCGCACTCTTCATGTTCCAGATGCTGGGCAGTGCCTTTGGTGGCTTTGTGGCGGCCGCGTGCCTGACGCTCGATGGGCGGTACGGCATTGCTGGCTGGCGGTGGCTGTTTATTGTTGAGGGCACTGTGACTGTGGGCTGTGGCATCGTCTTTGCGCTGATCATGCCCGAGTTTCCGCACAATGCAAAGCGTTTGCTGACGCCCATGGAACGCGACTATGCTGTGTGGCGTCTCGAGATGGAAGCTGGTGCTGGTGAGGCACACGAGGAGACGACGGTGTGGCAAGGCTTTAAGCTGGCAATGATGGACCCCAAGATCTGGGCGCTCGTGTGGTGCGGTGGTATGGGTCAAGCCATGGGCACGATTGTCAACTTCTTTCCGTATGTGTGCGCTTTCTATAGTACATTGGTTATACGCTCTTGATTATTGTCAGCTAACCGAGCGACAGGACTATCGTCTCGACTCTCGGCTACAGCAGCATGATCACGCTCCTCCTCACAGCGCCGCCCTACATTCTCGCCGCCATCGTCTTTTATATCATCTCGTATATCAGCGACCGCAAGAACGTCATGTACATCATCATTATCAGCTGCCTCGGCGTCGCCGTCGTTGCGTACATTATTGCTCTGTCGACACTTAACATTGGCGCCCGCTACTTTGCCATGATGCTCATGCCCTCGGTCTGCTCCGGCCCCCAGATTATGCTCTACAAGACCCTGCACCTGCACATGGCCCGTCCGTTCCCCAAGCGCGCTGCTGGTGTTGCCATGATCAACGCCATCGGCGGCCTGTCCAACGTCTGGGGCAGCTACCTTTACTACGATGGCCCGCATTTCTATGCTGCGTTTGGTACACTGCTGGCCTGCACGGTCGCCTTTTGTATCACAATTACGCTCTACCTGATGCATGTGCGTCGCCTGAACCGTCTTCTGGGTGGCTCACCCGGTGATCAGCGCAAGGCCATGAAGAGCGGTGCAACACAGCAGCAGGTCGACATGGGTTGGAGGTATGTGGGATACTAGAAAAGATGATCTGAGGCACAAACTTGAAAGTTGAAAGCTGTACGAGATTGCAAAAAGACATATCTTTTCTAAGATACAGAATCTAGTCTACCACGTTCGGTCAGTCATGGATGATAGAAGAGGCCGTGACTTCAAACATATAGATTGTGTCCTACTATTTTGGCTTTATTCGTGTCGACATCGAAACCAAACACTGACATGTCACATGGAAGATCTCCCAATGTGCACAAAACGGGCGCGGTATACAGAGTCATCTTTGAAAATTGCAATGTTGGCGTTTTGTCTCGATTCATGCACTATTCCCACTTCATTATCGGGCATGTAGGCTGCTGGTCAGGCCCTGTAGCGGGTCTAAGTGCACGCTAACATATGCTCACGTGTTGCTAAATGGAGCCGGTGAAGACGCTAAAGCGGGGACGTTTTAGCGGCATTCAGGGGAAGCCTAAGCTGTCCAATGGACACTTGATATTTCTGTAGACGGTCCCAATTTGACCGTGTAACCGCTATATCTCCGGCAGATGTTGAAGGAAGGAGACAAGTGTGCTCGTGGGGGAAGGAGCAACCCCAGGTAAACGGTGGAGAAAATTGGAGAATGGTTGCTCCTTCCTGTCATCGGTTCTATTTGTTATTTTTTCTTCTTTTGTTTTCATGCCTTCCCTATTCGTGCCATTTTCTGCTCATTTGTGAGCCACCCATTTTCTTCCCTCCTCCTCTTCCCTCACCGTCGCTTCGTTTCCCGACCAGTTCTGTTTCTGAGGGATTACCGGGACGCGAGATATATCATCACCCACTTTTTGTGGTCCCGCTCACCGATCGCCCATCGTGCCGACAAGAAACAGGACTCTGAACAATACCTGAGTGGTCTTGTCCGGGCCGGGGTCGTTTAGTTTCAGCCTCCGAAGCGGTGATGCCAGAGCCAGACTCACCACCTACTCATGAACCAGTACCAGTCACCGCGCCCCAGAGGCGGCAGTAACGGCGGCAGCGGCGCCTGGTTCTCACCGTCAACTCCCTCGGCGCGGTCGGCTCGCTCAAGAGAAGGCTGCCTGACATGCAAGTGAGTTGATCCTTACGCCGTGCTCCCGATTGGTGGTGGGCTATGCCTAGATAATTCTGGCAACAGTTCCACTATGGCCCTTCCTTGGAGCTAGCAGACTGACATGTATTACTCGTCAGGCGACGAAAGGTCAAGTGCGATGAGCAGCGGCCACGCTGTTCGCATTGCGAGCGGCTCAACATGGAGTGCAAGTGGCGTCCGGTCGTGGGTTCGTCAAACAAGTGTAATGGTCGCAGCCTGTCATCACACTACATTGGCAATGGCAACAACAACAGCCAAGGCCACGATACCGCCAATGGCATGCAACAGCAGTTGCAGCTACCGGGCCGGCCCATGTCGGCGTTTCTATCGACTCTTGAGCGGCCACCATTTGACGATGCCGTCGGCAATGCATCCAGTGGCGTGGTCCCAGCAGATAACGGGACCGGCTCTGGCCATGACCGTAGCCTCTCGACGTCGGTGACTGCGTCGACGTCGTCCTCTTCGCCACACCTACTCAGCACAGCAGGCGGACCGAGCACGAATGGCATGCTCGCCCAACAACAGCAGCATGAGCAACAACAGATACAACAACAAGAACAACAACAACCAACATCACAACCACCACCTACTCATGCTGTTAACCAAGTCTTCGACTTTGCAAGCTTTATGTGGGATTCCGATGACGTTTGGCAGGATGTGCGGCACCAGATGGGTGTGGGTGGGCTCATCGCCGACATGGGTGGGGTGCCGGGGCTTACAGGGGCCACGTTGAACCATACCAACGGCACGGCCAGTACGACGACCGATGCAAACGGCATCCTTATACAACGCCAACACAGTGCCACCGACATTCGCAGGAATACGCCCACACAAGGTGGGCTTTCCCTATCGCCACAGACAGTCGAAGCACCAGTAGTCGAAAACTACCGCCTAATGGACTACTTTATACACGCCGTTACGCCGCCCATTCTCGCCGAGGTTGAGACACAGAAGAAGTGGTTGGTGATGCGCCGCGTGCTTGTTAGCAGAGCCAATGTGTCATCCATGGTGCGTTGGGCCATTCTCGCATTTTCCAACTTTATGCTGGTACAGCGCGAGGGCGCATGGATGGCCAGTCGACAGAACCACTACGAAAACGCGCTGGCGGAGGTCCTGGCCGCAATAGAAATGGCGGCCACGGCGGCCGTACTCCTGGATGGCAGCGACCGGCAAGACGACACGAATAAAAGTGGTAACGGAGCTGGGGCTATTAATGGAAACGGGAATGATGAGAATTGGCCTGGAACTACAGGGACAACAGAATCTACGACGGCGTCGGCGGCGCCAAATCATGGTAACACGACCGACAAGGGTGCATCCACAAACGGCCACGCCGGCGTCAACGTTGGCTACGCAGCAGCAGGAGTCGCGGCACTAAACGACGCAAATAACCACATTCAAAATCAGAACGGGAATGGGAACAGCAAGCTCTATAGTCGGCTCCTGACAGGCAGTGCACAGGCGCGTGCGCCAGCCGCACAGCCTGTGCTTTCCTTGTCAAGGTCGAGCGCGCACCGAGAGAACCTTTTGGCAACCCTCTTCTTCCTCAGCTACGTCGACATACTCGAGGGCCGTATCGATGCCGCCCATGCCAACCTCAAACGTGCACACGATATTCTCAAGAGCAGTGAAAAGGGAGGCAAGTTCAGCGCAGTCGAGCGGCAGTTCTTGCTGTGGCTTCGACTACTTGACGGCCGTGCTGTATCGGCTGGAGGCGAAGGTCTCTTTTTGTCGACAGACGACGAGGGGCTGCTTGTAGAGACGCCACCAGCGGGCGCACTCGAGGCGGAACTAGGCGAGATGGAGGGTGACGCTGGTGGAGCTGCGAACGGTAGACCCGTCGGCACCATGGGCAGCACCAACGGGAGGATCACCACGCCGACCGGCATCGAACTGCCGCAGGACGACATAGAAGACGTGCTGTTCCAGATCCTATACCAGCCTGGCATCCTCTTTTTCCAAAAGGTGCAAAGCTTCATGGGTCGGATCTCGCGCATTGACCCGTGGCATCGGTCACGCGGAACAGTGGAGGACGAAATTGATGTCATGAACATTGGCGCGGCCATTGCCAAGGACTTGCGGACGCTTTACGAAAACCGACCGATGCTAATGGACTATGCGGTGGCGGGCAAGTTGACGGCTGCACACGTGTCGGCCCATCTGGCGTTTGCCGTGACGCGGTCTTTCCGCACGTACCTTTGCAACTACTACGCGAGCAAAGTGCACCTGCACCGTGTAGCCTACAAGACGCTGCCCCTCACCCAAGAGGCGACGGAAGCGCTGGCGCAGATCCGGCACCTGGCGCGCTTGTTGGTGGAGGCGCTTGACGCCGACGACGCGCTTCCTGCCAACATGCTGTGGCCGCTACTCATGCTAGGTTCCGAAGAGCCTGACCCGGTAGAACGGGCATGGATCCACACGCAGATTATGCGGATGCAAACGGTGGCTGGCAACTCGAAAATCACGGCACAGGTGCTGGCAGAGCTGCAGGCCCGGCAGGATGCGGCGCAAGCACGGGTAGACATTCGGTCGGTCATGCACGCCATCTTTAATTCATGTTTTGCTATTGTGTGATCTATATGAAGAAAGAAAGGAAGCACAAACAATAAATCAAACAACACAGGCAAAACGCTTATTTGAACAAATGCTTGTTGACAGGCGTCAATGGCGGCTGGCCCGTCAGGACGTTGCGCACGTTCTCCATAGACAGACGCTCAAAGCCAATGTTGGTCTCTAGCGCACCACCTGCCGTGTGGCACGTCAGCGTCGCCTGTCGCGAGGCCACCAGACGCGGGTCGACATTGGGCTCGTCCTCAAACACGTCCAGCCCGACAGCGGCCAACTGGCCCGACGCAAGTGCGTCGACCACGGCGCCCGCATCCACGAGGCCGCCGCGCGCAATGTTGACCAGCCGCGCGCCCCTTTTCATCTGTGCAATCCGTGTCGCGTCAATCAGCTTGCCGCCGCTGCCCGGCGCCGCCACGACGACGCAGTCGGCCGATGCCAACATGGACTCGAGCGTCGGGTGGCTCGAGGCGCCGCCGGCCGCGGCTTCTTGCTCGGCCGTCTTGAGGAACGGGTCGTAGTACTCGATGCGCATGCCAAAGGCGTGGGCGGCCTTGCTGGCGATGCGCTGGCCAATGTTGCCGAGGCCGACAATGCCGAGGACGTGGCCCTGCGGGTTGCGCGCGGTGTGCGGCACGTTGTGGTGGGCGTCCAGGAACGTGGCAGTATCGCCCGCGCGTGCGGCCATGTTGGACCATTGCATGTTGCGGAAGACAGAGATGATGTGGTACAGGGCCATGTCTGCGACGGCCTCGGACGACGCGGAGGCACCGTTGCAGTACAAAATGCCGGCTGCGGCCAGCAGATCCACGTCGGCCCAGTCGTAGCCGGCGCCCGCCGACGCAAACACCCTGAGCGAGTCGGGCAGCAGCGGGATCAGCTCCTTGTCCCAGCGGCCCATCTCGCCGCCCGTGGACCAGAAGGGCCGCATAATGGCCTGGAAATCACCCCATTTTCGCGAGCGGAGGGCTTCGAGGAATGCCGGGCGTTGGCGGTCTTCGAGTGGCGGGTTGACGATGGTGAACTGCTGGGCGAGGCTTTCGTAGAGCTCGACGTTGTGGCGGACAGGGTCGCCCAGGTGGAGGACGATGGGTTTGGACATGGTGGAGGCGGGAGAGTGAAAATGGCAGGGTGGAGAAGGACTAGGACGGAGGAAACCGAGGAGGGCTCTCAGATGGGACCGACGATATGTTCGTACAGACACACAAGACAAGACGTGCCATAGAAGGGCAGACAAAATGGGGTAGACACACGCAGTTAAGGGTTATGCTTTGCCGCGTCTAGGAAGCTCTTGGTCGCGACGTCGCAAGCTCGCAGAAAAGGCAAACAACGATAATAGCAGAAAAGCCGGTCGCAAAGGTCATCGATACGTGTATGGAGATTGCAGGGGGAGGAAGGTGCAGATGGGTCTCAACATGGAGTTCTCGAGTGATTCATGCGATTCTAGCTTCTAGACTGGGTGAATTTACGAGTACACATGGGGAGTTGAAGATAAAGTGGTAATATGCGGAGACTGGCAGATGGAGTGTGGAGGTCGGCATCCGATGTACGTCGGATCCACTAGTCCAAAACAGGGAATTATGGCTTTATCATTCCGGTACCGGCCCCACCCGCATCCGCCTAGCGTGTAAGTGTGGATCCACTTTTATCTGCCGACCGCAACCCTTGTCGACCTTCCACCTTCGGCCTTCCATCTTTGACCCTCACATTCGTCCCTCCTCATGTGTCGGCGTCCTTCACCTCATCCATCCAGGGAATCGACTCTTGTGCGCCCTGTCGACTGACGGCCACTGCAGCGGCACGATTGGCCCAAGCCACGGCGGCAGCAACTGTTTTGCCCTGGATGAGACCCAGCGCGTAGGCGCCGATAAAGGTATCGCCGGCCGCGGTCGTGTCGACGACGGTGGTCTGGACGGCGGGGACCAGCCCACTGTCCGTGTGTATCGAGGCACTGGCGTGGTAGACCCCCACGCCGCCAAGGGTGATGACCACGTGCTGGACGCCAAGGTGCAGAAAGTGGCCAGCGACACGTGCCAGCTCGCTGTCCCGCTTGTCGGCTACCACATCAAGGTCGAGCGTGGTTCCACTGAGGAAAGATGCCTCAGTCTCGTTGATGACGAGGTGGGTGATGCAGGCATAGGCGTTGTCGGGTAGGTTCTCTGCGGGCGCAGCATTGAGCAGCACCGGCACGCCTTGGCGGCGGGCGGTCCGCAGGATTTGGAGAACCGTAGGTAGTGGGATCTCGAGTTGGAGGAGGAGGAGAGATGGGAGGATGCCCTCTGGCGTCAATGAGAGAGACGTGGCATAGTCTTGTGGTCTGAGAGTCGCATTTGCCTCGGCCGACAACAGTATGCGGTTCTCGCCGCCGGCAGCATCGTCCACCAAGATCACGGCGATCCCGGTGCTCTGGCCGTCGCGGACAACCACGCCAGACGTGTCGACGCCGACGGACGACAGCGCTGACGTCATCTTTCGCCCGTACACATCATCGCCCACAGCGCCGACCATGTACACAGCTGCGACAGCGGCAGCGGGTGCCGCCGTCGCTGTTGAATTCATGCCTCTGTCAGTAGTTGACCGCCGACCCAACTTGGCACAGGCAACGGCCTGGTTGGCGCCTTTGCCGCCGAGGCCAGTGCGAAAGCTGTTTGCGGCCATGGTCTCGCCGGCCATGGGCATGCGCGAGGTGTAGATGACCAGGTCGGCGTTGAGTGAGCCGATGACCATGATGGCGGGGTTGTTTGTCTGGGTCTCGTGCGGGGGAGACCCGACGGGGGCGTTACCGACGATTGGAGAAGCCATAGCGAGGAAGGCAGTGGGTTGCAGGGGTCTTCCGTGTTCTGTGATGTGTTTATTATACCGTTTTCTAGGAGAAATCTACAAGAATTCTATGCTCGGCTTTATCTACGAGGTGTGAAGCCGTCGTGAGTCGGAAGGTTAGACCTTCTCTTCGCAACGAGATAATTCCTACAATACAGATATAAGAGCTAAGGGGGACTGTTGATAAAGCAAACGGAGCACGAAAGTACAGTACCTGAGGCCATGTTGGAACGTAAAGTGGACTGCCGATCGGTATGTAGTGAATTTGGCGTAGTGTGGGTTTCCTCACAGCCGTCGAGTCCACAGTGGATTGCATCGCTTTACAAGCACTTAGCGTAGCCGAACAAACCACCGCGACTCGGGGACCATACCTTTGGTGTTAGCATCGTAGGGCCATTGTAAGACGATGTGAGATTGGTGAAATGCCAGAGACCGGCGGATGACAGACCGACGGAGCTATTCCGCCTGGTGACGTGATGTGGATAGGAGATAGTGAATGAGAAAGAGTAGGTTAAAGCTCAGGAAATGAGAGAGGGAAAAAAGAAGAAAAAAAGACGACGAAGGCTGCAGAGAGGTCCGATGTAGGATAAGCGTTGTAGAGGAGATAGTAAGCAAATGTCCAGGTCCTGTACGTCTTCCTCTATACTCCTTGTTAGAACACAGTTGATGAACTGCCTCTGTCTTCTCACATTTCTCTCAATTCCCACATCTCTTCCCACAACGACCTCCCCTCCTTCTCCGAACCACCACCACAACAAATCACACACACAACCACACACATAATGGGCTCTGTCACTGCCAGTAGACCATTCCCGCCGGGAATTCACGTGCCCAGTCTGACGTGGTTCCGTGACACAGCCGCGCAGGAGATTGACTGGGACGTGCAGCGCACGCACTTCCAGTTCCTGGCCACATCGGGTCTGCACGGCATCGTGATTGCCGGCACCAACGGCGAGGCGGTGACGCTGTCGCCGGAAGAAAAGACGCAGCTCGTCCAGGAGGCGCGCGCGGCGGCCACGGCGGCGCAGTCGGACCTGGTGATTACGGTCGGCTGCGGCGGGCAGAGCACGCACCAGGTGCTTGAGGAGACCAAGGTGGCGGCGGCGGCGGGCGCCGACTTTGCGCTGGTGCTGGTGCCGAGCTACTTCCACTTTGCCATGAACGAGGCGGCGATTGTGGCCTTTTTCGAGGAGCTGGCCACGGCCGCGCCGCTGCCCGTGCTCATCTACAACTTCCCCGGCGTCGTGGCCGGGCTCGACGTCGACTCGGACATGCTCGCCCGCCTCGGCCAGCACCCAAACATTGTCGGCGTCAAGCTGACGTGCGGCGGCATTGCCAAGGTGGCGCGCGTGCGCGCGCAGTTTGCGCCCGAGACGTTCTGCGCGCTCGCGGGCCAGAGCGACTGGCTGCTGCCGGCGCTGGCGGTCGGCAGCACGGGCACGATCACGGGCGTGGCCAACCTGTACCCGCGGGTGTGCGTCGCGATCTACGACGCGTACCAGCGGGGCGATGTGGCGGCAGCGGAGGCGACACAGCTCCAGCTGGCGGCGATGGAGTGGGGGTTCGGCAAGGGCGGCATCAGCGGCACCAAGTGGGTGGTGGCGTCGATTCGCGGCTACCCGCTGGCCAGCTGCCACTGCCGCCGGCCGTACCCGCAATTCAGCGACAGCAAGAAGCAGGAGTGGATTCAGGGCGTCGTGGGCCCGCTGGCCGCCGAGGAGGCCAAGCTGGCGACTGCAGCGAAGAAGTAGGTGCGGGCCACTGGTACATAGATTTGAAAGAATAAATAGACTTTTGACATAGATTCTGTCTGAGCGGACGTACATGTACTGCACCTACAACCATCGTGTGTTGTGTCCATAATGTGACCGTTTATCTGTATATGATTATAGTTCTATATAGTCTAGGCCGTGCGCTACCGCGTCTTACTCTCCTTCCGAAGGCCCCTTCTTACCCTTAAAGACACCCTTCATGGGCCGCCCTGCTAGGAAACTGCGCAGGTTTTCTGCAATTAAATCCGTGCAGCCGTCGGGCCGTCCACCGGCAGCATGTGGCGAGATCAGTAGGTTGGGTGTCGTCCACAGTCGGCTGTCTGCCGGCAGAGGTTCTGTTTTGAACACATCCAGCGCCGCACCGCCCAGCTTGCCAGCATGCAATGCGTCTGCCAGCGCGTCCTCGTCCACCGAGATGCCGCGGCCGACGTTGACCACCCAAGCATGCGAGGGCAGCAGTGCCAGTCTCGCGGCATTGAGCGCGTCCCGCGTCGCCTCCGATCCGGGCAGGATCATCACCAGCGCATCCGTCTCGGGCAGCAGCCGCGGCAGCTGGTCGTCGCACAGAACCTCGACGCCCGCCCGCACGCCTGGTCGCCGCGCCACGCCGCGCACCTCGGCGCCAAACGCGTGTAGGAGCGGCGTCAGCTTGGCCGCAATGCCGCCAAAGCCCCAGACAAGCACTCGCGCGCCCCGCAGCGTCCGGAACTCGCCCACCCGCGGGTAGGGTCCGCCCAGCCGTGCCGGCCATGTCTTTTGCAGCTGGCAGTCCCGTGCCTCGTAGAACCGCCGCGCGCCGTCCAGCAGCAGGCCGACCGTGTGCTCGGCGACGGTGACGTCGTGGATGCCAGCGCCGACGGTAATGGTCACACGGCTGGTGTCGAAGCCGGCGTCGAGCACGTCGTTCGGCCCGGCCGCGAGCGCCTGCACCCATTTGAGGTTGGTCAGCCGGGCAGCGGCGTCGGCGAGGTTGGCACGCGTGTTGATCCAGGTGACCATGATGTCGGCGTCGAGGTGCTCGTCGGCAAAGGGGACGGTGACATTATAGGGGCACAGCTCGACGGCGAAGCCGCGGAGGCTGTCAATGTCGAGCTCGAGGGACGTGGGATAGAGGAGCTTCATTGTGCGTTGTGGGTTGTGGGAGACGGTGCCACGGTGGAAGGCGGACGACTCGGCGTGGGCGTCGAACTTGACTTTCGTCTGACAAAATGAAATGGTCCCCTCGTCGGCACCCGTACCGGATCACTGGCTTGTGGCATGTACTCACCTTTCTCTTTGACAGCATCCCCACGACGTTTTCTTTCTTTCTTTCTTTTTTCTTCTTCATTCTCAAGGAAATCGGCACCAACCCCGACAATTGTGGCCCTTCCCCGTACCCCAAGCCCCAATCCTCGTCGGATGCTCCATGAACCCAGTCTCGTCGGCAAGGCTAGTCCGCACGCGCTAGTCTGGCGTGCATCGCTTTCTGGCAGTTGCAATGCGTCCTTTTCATCCTTTTCGCCTTTTGCGCCAATTCGGTCTGCGGCTCTGGGAACACTTCCCCAGATTTCCGGGGCTCGTCCACGTTTTCTGATAGCGTGTATTGGGCTGACGCTGCTGGCCGGCAGCACTGGACGGTCGCTTTGTAGCTCATGTCGTTTTCTGTTTAGTCTGTTTGGCGTTTTCCTGTTTTCGTGCCCTTGTATACTGCCATTACTGTTGTGATATCCGAGCTCATTGTCCTTTTGTTTATCGTTTTATCAACTTGGTTTCGTTCCGTTTTCCTTTCCTTGTCCTGTACGTTCTTATATGCTCGTCCCGTGCCGGTTTCCTGGTCCCTTCTGCGGCCTTTCATCGGTCGATCCGTTCTTTGTCGTTTCCACCCCTTTGTGTTTCTCTTATTTTCTGCCCGTCATATATTCAATTATCACTTCGTTCGTTCTCCCATCTCTCCCTGGAGGTACGCCAACATGACGACTGCCTACCAGTACGCCATCGGCGTCGCCCTCTTTGCCTCCATTGGCACATTTTTGTTTGTAAGTTGATTGCTCTGCTCGCCGACCTTCGTCACAACTAACCTCCTTCCAGGGCTTCGACACGGGCATTGCCACCACCACCATCTCCCATGACAGCTGGAAAGACTACATGGGCCATCCAGGCGCTGGCCTGACCGGTGCTGTCGTCGCTGTCTTTATTGCCGGCGAGGCTCTTGGCTCCATCACGCAGTTTGTCCTCGGCGACCGCCTCGGCCGTCTCGGCTTTCTGCAGTTTCTGTGCGTCGTCGTCACCATTGGCGCCGCCATCCAGACCGGCGCCGTCAACATGGGCATGTTCCTCGCCGGCCGCGCCATTGCCGGCATCGGTATCGGCGGTCTTGTGGCCAGCGTTCCCCTGTACCTGGTCGAGATCTCGGCGCCGTCGTACCGCGGCTTCATTGGCAGCATTTCCGGCTGTGGCATGACGGCCGGCATCATGGTCTCCAACTGGGTCGGCTACGCCTGCGCACATGCGCCCTACGGTAGCCTACAGTGGCGCCTGCCCTTGGGCCTGCAGATCCCCTGGGGCGTGCTGCTGTTTCTCGGCCTCGTCACCTTCATGCCCGACTCGCCGCGCATGCTGATCCGCAAGGGCCGCGTGGACGCCGCGCGCCGCGAGTTTGCCAAGATCCGCAAGGACCTGGTCACGGACAGTGCCGTGGCCGACGAGTTCCGGCTGATGCAGGGCCAGATCGAGTACGAGATGGCGCGCGAGATCAAGTCGTACCGGCAGGTCTTCACGCTGTACCGCCGCCGCGCGCTCGTGGCCATCTCCATCCAGGTCATGACCAGCCTGACAGGCGTCAACGTCATCCAGTACTACCAAACCACGCTCTACACCAACCTGGGCATGGGCCCCATGACCATTCTGGCCCTCGCGGGCGTCTACGGCACCGTCTCGTTCCTCTGCAACTGCGTCACCACATTCTGGCTCATCGACCAGTGGGGCCGCCGCAAGATGTTGCTGACGGGCATGGCCGGCATTGTCCTCGTCGAGATCTACACGGCCGAGATGCAGCGCGGCTTCGCCACCGGCACCAACCACGTCGGCCAGGGCTTTGCCATCCTGGGCATCTTTCTGTTTGCCGTCTTCTACTACAGCTTCCTGGGCAGCACCGTCTGGATCTACCCGCCCGAGATTCTGCCCCTCGAGCTGCGCAACAAGGTCGTCGCCCTCGCCACTGCGTCCCACTTTATCGTCAACATTGGCATCACCGAGGCCGGCCCGACGGCCTTTAAAAACATCGCCGAGAACTACTACTACGTGTTTGTCGGCTGCACCATCGTCATGACCATCATCGGCTACTTCTTCTACCCCGAGACCCGCAAGAAGACGCTCGAGGAGATTGCCGGTGCCTTTGGCGACCAGGTCGTGACGGAGGTCGAGGACAAGACGGCTGGCCAGGTCGAGGTGGTCGAGGAGGCATAGGGTATTTTGGAAGAGGCAGTGAGTAGATACCTGGAAACAAGACGGATGGATGTAAACGACGTGCAGTATACTTTTATAGAAGTACATGTCCCCGCCAGAGTATTTTCAGAATGTGCCACCGTAGTTTCATACATCAAGATGGCAATTCGTGTACACTATCAAACGTGGTTTTGCCACCAGATACATATGTACATCTATGGTATACTATCCGCCGATCATTCCGATCCTCTTTGGTTTTAACCAAGAATCTCGTCGCTACAATTTTCGTTAGGCTCGCTTCTCTTGTATCCATGTCACCATAGCCAAGGTCTACTCACGTGTACGTGTCCTCGGGCATGCGGATGCCGTCGTTAATAGATACCCCCATCAGCCGGCCACCGTCGACCGTCAGCAGCGCGCAGTTCATGTACGCTCCGCCGGGGCTGGACAGCAGCAGGACAGGCGCCACCATTTCTTCGGGACGGCCGGGTCGGCCCGCAGTACACCGTTTGGCGGCACGCTCGGCCTGGTGGTTGATGTCGTACGAGTGCTTGCCGGCGGTGGTGCCGGTCATTTCAGAGGGGAAGATGCCGGGGCAGATGGTGTTGACGCGGATGTTCATTCTGCAACGTTAGGGGTGTACATGGAGGAAGTTCAGGGGTGCAGAAAACTGGAGGACTCACGGGTGAAGGCGGCCGGCGAGGAGTTTGGCGAGATGGACGGCTGTTGGTCAGACTAGATGTTCACTTCATTGGCAGGGACTGGGACGTACTGGCTGCTTTGGACACGCTGTAGGTCAGCGAGCCCATGCTGCGCTGGTTGGCAATGGCGGCGAGCGAGGCAATTACGCAGACATTGGGCGAAGCGGACTTGCGCAGCAGCGGGATGAAATTAACAGTCATAAAGTAGACGCCCATGACGTTGACTGGGTTATTAGTATATGAGATCCATCTCTATCGTCGTTGCGGCGAGATGCGGCTGGCTCACTCTGGTTGCTCCGATCAAAGTCCTCCCTATGTCGAGTCAGTGACGGATCCTCAAGAACTTTGGCCTCCACTTCGCCTTTTTGTGATTCAGAACTTACTCTGTCAGACCGTTCATCAACAGATTTTGGACTTGGTCGGCTAAACAATCATGTCAGCATCATTGTCGTCGTTCCCGTAATGAGCTCTATCCCATCTTCGCGCACCATTGTTGTGGTCTTTCGCCTGGACGCGCCACGGGCTGTTGACGCCCGCATTGTTGATCAGGGTGTCGATCTAGTTTATCAGTCGTCAGTCGTCAGGCGTCTTCCATTGTGAATCACGATTGTCAATTGTTTGACCTCGACGCACATGGGACTCCTTGGCTGCCACGGCCGCAACAATGGCCTTGCAGCCTTCTTCTGTCTGGACATCGCCCTGGATGCTGCGCCGTTTGTCAGTAATACGTCGTGGCACAAGCTATACTGGAGATGATCCGGGTACATACGTGTGAATATCGCCGCCAATCTGCTTGGCTGCCGTGTCCAACACTTCCTGCCGCCGTCCCGAAATGTAGACGCGCGCCCCGTTGACGGCAAAGCCCTCTGCAATGGCCTTGCCGAGACCCGAGCCGCCGCCGGTGATGACAATGACTTTGCCCTTGACGGAGAAAAGGTCTTCGACCTTGAACGAGATTTGCTGTTCTGCCATTCTGTGTGTGTGCGTGTGAGTGTCTCTTTGGAGTCGATATTGCGATCTCGATTATGCGATCAATATAGAGTTCCTGTCACAATTACAGTTGCAGTTGCAGTAGTGAACAGCTGTTGTCTAGGTCATAATTCCGTGTCCACGTCAGAGAAAGCGCCGGGACTCCAATATCATGAGTAGGATGCCTGCATGTCTTCTGCGACGTCGGCGTCTCCAAACATCTGCAACAGCTGCCATCAATCTCGCCCCGCAGTCCACGGGCAGTGTCAGTTGACATTAACCCCTTGCTACCCTAAGCACCCCCATCGGCTATTACCCCAACCCAACCAGCCCACCACCGAGACTGCTATTCACAATCTTGAGCATCCCCCTATTCCCCCTGCGAGGCGGATCTGTTGAGCTCAAAGAATCAAATCGTGCCAGAGCGGAGGTTGGTCCACCTGTTTTAGCGCAGCCGATCGGGTTTCTCCGCACGCTCACACTTTTGTTCTTGACTTGCCCGGAGGTGGGGTCGTGCCACATGGACAAGGGAAAAGGACAAAGGAATGCGGCCGCGGGCTCGCCATGCGTCGGATGCAAAACAGAACGAAACGCAAGGGTAGGCAAGCGTGGGCAATGGCAGGAAAATGGTCGGCCTGTCACTCTCGCTCCACGATCTCTCTGTCATCATGTGACGACAATCTTTCTGGCCTGCTGCGATCACCGGCGCTCGTTGTCGTATGTTGTAGGCCTTAACCGACGTCAAATGTCAACTCCAGAGCCGCCGTTGTGCTGCTGGGGGTTTTCCAGATATACAAAAAACGTCATATCCTAAAAGGCCATCTGGAACAAGTCCCATGTCTGGTGCTAGACAAGTTACTTTCTTTCCTCTTTGCATAATCAGATTTTGTCGAATCTCTCCCACGGCCATTCCGCACCTCCAACCCTTCATCTCCCTCGACACCCATCATGGCGCAAGGCACAGCCGCCATTGACCACCCCAAGGTCATATCGCTGACCGACGAGGAGCGCGACAGCGGCGTCATGAGCGATTCTAAGCTCTATGATGCCATTGAAGCCTTCTTCACGGATGGTCTCGTCGTTGTCGAGAACGCCATTGACGCCGCCATCATCGACACGCTCAACAACCGCATGCTGCAGGACACCGAGCGCCTCCTGGCTGGCCAGGGCCACGTGCACTTCAAGTAGGTTTTGTTGTTTTGTCCTCGCTGGACTCGCTCTTCTTTGCCCCTGCTGTACTCGCTCTCCGCTGACCGCGAAATAGCCATCTCAACGTCAATGCTGGCACAAAAGGCGCTGCCATCGGTGGCAACCTCTCTCAGGTCCCGCCCATCGAAAAGGACTACCTCTTCCCCGAAGTATATGCCAACAAGCACGGCGCCCGCATCGTCTCCAACATCCTTGGCCCCAGGCCCGAGGTTCACTTCATTCGCTCCAACACTCTGCTCGCCACCGACGAGCGCCAGCTGGTGCACTCCGACATCCGGTTCGAGCACCCGGAGCACCCCTTTGCCATCGCCTTTAACACATGCTTAGTCGACGTCGGCCCCGAAAACGGCTCTACCGAACTCTGGCTCGGCACCCAAAACACCAACATCAATGACCACCGCGAGCTCGGCGAGCCCATGATCGCCCCCGAGAAGCTCGAGGCCCGCCGCGCCGTGCGCCCGCCCATCTACCCGCGCATCAAGAAGGGATCTATTGTCCTGCGCGACCTGCGTCTGTGGCACGCGGGAATGCCCAACCCCACTAACAACGTGCGCATCATGCTGGCCATCGTGTACTATGCCGCGTGGTACAAGAACGGCGTCGAGACGCCGCTTCCCGAGTCGCTGAAGCCGACGGTCGAGGACCTTGAGGCCTATGCCAACATCAAGATCGCCACCAAGTGGGTGCCGGACGAGGGCTACAACTACCTTGACATCAAGTTTAGCAACAACTTCAGCTCGACGCTGACGCCGTGGGTTTGGGACAAGATCAAGAACGTCAAGACCGTCAAGGGCTACTAAGCCAACAGCAGGCCATTTCGGGATCTAGTATGTTTGTGGGTGACGCAACCTGGCATAATATTTTGGTTAGAAAACTGCAAAACGTCGCTTATGAGCTGGTATCGGCGTGACAAGCTACCTTTTTGAGCTGAGCTCCTCAAGGAGGACAGAAGTACCGGGGTGGCCGTGTGGGGAAACGATGCGAAACAGAGTCCCTCAGCATGTTCTCACTTCTGTCTCTTTGACAGTTGGTGCTTCCCTTGGTCCATTGGTTGGACAACTCCACACTTGTGTAGAGAACCTCGTATATCTGACGGGGCCTTTATTTCTTAGCCGCATTTAATTTTGTTTGCCACATGGCTCCAGCCTGATATTGCGAAAAAAAAAAAAAAAAAAAAAAGGACAATTCGGCAGTATAAAATATCTATCTAGAACCGGTACTGGCTGGGAACACGGCTCGGGAGTTTCTATTTTGTTTTGGAGGGCGGTTTGTCATTGATGTGCTCTGTAGATTTGCTCATCACTCTTCGAATCCTTCCAGAAGGAGTGCTCAAGGGTGCATATTTCGGATACAGGGTTCTCCGAGGTCGCAAAGGCGAAGCCAGTGCAAGACGCGCGCTCCTTGCAGGCGTAAGGTGATCCCCTTTTTATTCTGCCGCGAAAGTCAGCATAGAAGCCTACCTTGAGCCTAGGTGCTCACAGTCGTGGCTGATTAAAATTTGAAAAATGGTGGCCGTTAATTTCCCTTTTGCGATATCAATGGTTAAATATCAATCCTCCTTCGGCAGTATGGTTTCTCCCATCAGGATATTGATCAATATAAAAAATTGTCGAGGTCGATTGCATCCCAGAATATTTTCCGAACGCACGGTCTCTCGAATAGAAGACCGATAATACGCTGCGCCTTTCTGCTGCGGTTGCAGTGTGTGGTTTGGGAAAGACAGTCAAATACAACAAAAGGAAAAGAAAGGGACAACAATGTGGAAGGCCTTTGGCGATGGCGGGCTCAGAGGAAACAATGGTGAAGCTCACACAACAACCTGGCAAAGAACCAATGAGTAAATTGGAAACGAAAACAGTAATTTTGTCGTCTTTCGTTCGGTCTAATAACTGCAATATTGCCTGTACACGTGCCTTGGAGCGGGTCTCGAAAATGTCCGTGTGTCGTCTTTCCTAGTGGATTGTTGCATCTTCAGTTTTGCCTTGTTCAAAGGAATTACCCGAGGCAGCGAGTTTTTGTTCTGTTTGCTGGCGTTCTCTACTGCCCCAGTCACATCAATGGTTTGTCAGAAGGACTCCAGGTCTCTGCCGCCGAGGACCTGCTCGGGACATTGATAAGTCGTCTAGGGAGTTCTTGAAGCTTCCAAATATCTTGGCACCCAGGCTCTGTGTTGCATCGCCTGCATCTCCGGCCGAACATGTCGATCAAACGGCCCCAAAAGCCAAGAAAGGTTGGCGTTGCGGTTGTCACATTGCCAACCACGTTTGGAAGCCCCGTGGGCTCTGTGAAGAATTTCGAGTACTCGTAAGATGTGCGAAGCCGATCTGAAAGAACAATTCGAGAAGAATACTCTGTAGTCCGGCAAGTTGCTCCTGGCAAAACATGCAGCCGCACCGGTATGAGACCAGAACGAAATCACCCAGAGGGGAATCAATCAAGTGCCTGCGGCACCTGCAGCACCTACAGCAGGGGCGAAAGCAGAAAGAGGTTGAGACCACTACCCAAAGCCAATTGGCCACAGAATCGAGAGCATAACAGTGTCTATGGGATAATGAGAGGCACAGAGAGAACAAGTTGTCTGCCGTCGTATTTTGATTGCCTTCAACTGGGGTAGGGTCTAGAAATTTGGTCCGCTTCGGAGAATTAACTCGGCTTCTCGTTCGTTTGTTCTAAACAGCCTACCCACCATGTCACGCTTAACCTTGCCTTGTTCGTTCTTGGCCCTGCCACAATGCCTGTGTCAAAACTTGGTGGTTTCGAAACGTTAGAACCAGGTGGCTGTGAAAATAGTAGAAGAAATCGAAGAAACGGGACGTTGCAGAAGACCAACACGATTTGTCAGGCATGACATTCTGCGTTTGGTCGTAAAATGTAAGGGAAAGGAACTCGAGTCAAACAGGCGGCAATAAAGCCGTTTCGTCGATGTGACCTGCACGATGCATGGATCGAGACCGCCACGACATCGTCGATTCAGGTTCGTTCGCTTCGTGCCCTGCAGCCTTGGTCGGGTCAATACTCGATCTCTCAAGTGAAAGTCGCTGTTGTCGGATAACGAGATTGGGTGTGTGCCAATCGAAAGCGGACCTGCATCTCTGTCGGTGCATACGCGAGTTACAGCGGATAAGGGGAGCCTCCCTGACGCCAGTAACTTGACACGGAGGCGGGGGCGGAAGAGGCAACATCCAGGCCCTGGTCGATATGCCTGGCTCGGCGAGGCGACGCCTGGCCAGAAACCCCTGTAACGGCGTACCCAGAAAGGAGTTGAACAACCTCGTCGGCCCATCTACCACAGGTCCAGCCTTACTGCAACGCAACCCAACCAACCTTTCCCACGCATCGTAGCGCGAAGACAGCCTTCGGGAGCTTGTCGACCCTGCTCTTCCGCTCTCCACAGCATTGCGACATGTTCTCTGCAGCTTCTTTGATGGATCTCTGATCGTCACGGATACTCGGGTATCCTGGTGCTTCAAGGGCGGGTTGCAGTCCGCTGCCGGATATCTGTATGAGTATTGTTGTGTGGGGTGCGCATATGGAATATGGTACTTGCATAGCTGAGATAAATAAACTTTGGTAGGTGAATGAAAAGTTTCAAAGGGGAAAACAACAGTGGCGTGAAATGCAGGACGGGGACGTCTTACAAAAGGAAGGCAACAGGCGACAGCAGCGCGGGATCTACCTTCCCCGGGTGAGGACCTTCTCTCTTGCTCTTTTATCAACTTGCACAGAATTCGTGCCACTTTGTGCGAGGCTTCCCGTGCGCAGCACCATAGAATGTACCTTCCTTCCCTAACGACTTGCACTCCAGCTGCTGTAGACCTCAGCCATGACACCGATGGCCCCTTCCGCATCTTGTCACTTTTTCTCATATTCCCAACTTTACATCCGCTCCTTCCGTCTGCATCGCCAAGAAATTCTTCTCAACGGAAGCTGCAAATCCCCGCTTGTCATACACCTTCCCACCTTGGAAGCCATTGAGTAAACATTTAGGAACCATCGTAGCTTCCCTTTTCAACATGGCAGAAGCATCTTGAACGTGGTCTTCACAAATATTCTGAAAAGATCTCACCCGCATCTTCTCATCGTCCCTCTCTTGACTCACTTCCCTTGTGTCCAATCCCCCCCCCCGTGGAGTCAACATTCCCCACCCCCTGATGCTGGCAGTTTCTTGTGTCTGTACAACCACCTGCAGCTGTTGTGCAATGTACGGACTCGTTTACTTGCTCGAGGTTTAAGACACCACGTCTCGCTCCCAGACCAGCTTATTGGTGACAGAACACGCGAACGAAAAGTACCTCCGCAGCCAAGCAAGAAAGGGAAAGGAAACGAGATACAAGAATTGAAAAGTTCCCTGGACACGCGGTCACCCCGTGGACACAGCGCACCCGTAAGATTTCTTTCGATCAAACAAGTGCATCCATGCCAAACGTCCCTCACTTCTACACATACCAATATACATTCTAGGCCGATATCTGCATCTCCTCGACTCGCACCAGGCGCTGGCGTCGTCACCCCCTGACGGGCAGTACCGGATGATTTCCGAGGATATTGATTTGTGGTGTCAGTGGATACGTTTCCTCTTTCTGCGATCGGTTGTTTTCTTCCTCGTCGCCAATATCGTTGATTGTGCTTGTGGTTTATTTTGTTCCAATGTGTTATGTTTTTGATTTGTTTTCCTACCTTCTCCTTCTCCTCTATCTTTCCCACTTCTCCCACTCCGGTTGTTGTATGGCACTTTATCTCGCTGTGCTGGCCTGCCACACCCCCCTTAGTACCACCAATCTTTAATAACCCGCATACTCGGCAACATGTTTCCACATCTGTTCCCTTACGAGCTGCTTTGATTACCATCCTCTTCCATACATCGTCTGTCTCTTGACCTAGCTTATACCCAATACTTTTCTGTCCCCTTAATAACTTACTGTTTTCACCTTCCACTCACCCGTGAGTCTGTATTATCATCTCGCCTTCTCGAGCTCTGGACCAAGGCCCCCGGTCATCAGCTCCCACCTTTGTCCCCCTGTCTTACCTTTTCGACGCAATTTGTGCTCGCCGCAGACTGTCTGGCAGCTTTGCTCACTGCCACCAGTTCAAGTTATATGTGTGACCGATATATCGACAAGTACGGTTGCAACGCCGTGAAGACACTCTTGGGAGGGGCCACGGCAAGCTGCAGACATCAGGAACCCCCAATAGGTGTTCATGAACAAACACACGACAACTCATTTTCCATCATCTGTGCCAGGTTTATCAAAACGTCACCAATCGAAACGACATCAAGCGTGTGCAAGCCACAACGCCAGCGCATGTAATTTAGGACTCTGCGGGCGCCGGCGTACAAAGACGCCAAAATAAAAAAGCCTCAATTCAGTCTTTCCTTGAAAAGGACACAGCAGTGCCGAAGACACAGAAAATTCCGCACACCAAATACACGCCGAACTTAATTCAGGAGCCTGCGATCATCCGTGTTTGCGTCTATGACGTTCAGACCATTTCTGCGCTTTTGGTATCCCCTCTGCAGTCCCGACAAACACTGTGAGGTGGCTCGTCTTAACACCATCACAGACCTGTGCAACTGTTTTCTTTCCCGGCCCTCGTGCCCACCTACAGTGGTGCGGCGAGAGCAACAAGGACTTGCATCAGAATGAGCTTGACCACGTGCCCCAGGGCAACAGACCAACGTTGCACCCCATCGTCAACGCTTCCGATCAACCTCGCCAGCACGTCATCACAACCGCCATTTGAACCGGCCACAGCCTCGCATCCACCGCCCACTGTATTGGCAACAGTCTATCAGCACCCGTCGCGGGAAAGTCGGTCTCCGCATCTGGTAAATTGCTCGGCGACTCGATCGCAAGTGTATCCAGAAAGTAAAAATGCGGAACGGTACACCTCAAACAGCCCAGACAATGACTTTGATTTTCCTCAATCAAAACGCCCTCATCTCTCCACGTCTTATCCAGCTGGAGGCAGCTATCCCACAACGTTACCGCCACCGCCAACTTTGCCATTACCATCCATCGTATCGTCTGGTCCAATGCTATCATTAACTCCCCAGTTGCTACCTCTTCCGCTACCACCACCAATTCCCCAGATGGCTGGTTCGTTACGGCGACTTAGCTCCTCCCAACAATCCATGGGAAGCCGCCCTCCCACTGCAAGCAGCACCCGCCGCATGTCTCCGGTTGGAAGTGGAGTTGGAGGGGGCGGACTCATAGCATATTCCTCAAGTCGAAGAAACAGCAACAACGACCCTGTGCCCAGCCGTCCGCCAACATCACACAGTCGAAAGAGCAGCCAGTCCAGCATTCAGGTTGGCGGGGTCACCTCGCAAGGACGCAGAGGAAGTGGAAGTCTCAAAAACAAAGCAACATCATTTAAAGGGGAAGCCACATCAGGCTATGTGATCTCACCTTCTGCATCGAAAATGACTCCGTCGCCATCCACCTCCGTACCAGCACCAGCAGTTGTGGCCGGACCTGCGGTCGCTCCGGCACCGAACAAGTCAAGACGAGTCCGTACAGGGTGCTTGACATGTCGAGAACGGCATCTGAAGTGCGACGAAGGAACGCCGGACTGTCTCAACTGCCGCAAAGGAAATCGGGAGTGCAAGCGTGGCTTACGGTTAAACTTCATCGACATCCAAACCAAGTCTATACCCTTTGTTCCACCGATAACAGAATGGAATGGTAGGCAGAGTTATGCCATGCGTTTGATACAACACAAAATATGCTAACAGATTTCCGCAGTTTCATTTTATGATGAGTCTCGCCAGATCGCCTCAGAATATGCAGGCGGCCTTGGTCGCTATCCTCGAGTTAAAGGAGTGAATTTGACACCACCACCGCAATTACCCATCGAGAGGACCTCTACCATCAAGAGACGACGGTCATCTACCACTGTTCAGACGCAGACTGGCAGTACTCACTTTTCCAATGCTTCATCCACAGTACGCGCTTCCACACAATTCCGCCCTGTGAACACACACACGGTACAGAGCCTACCAAACGACAGTCAAAATATGGCCAGCAGCAACGGTGCCTCAGCATTCGCATCCAGCCACGGCCAAAGTCGGCTTGCAGCTCCAGCCAACACCGATGCGTCTGTCTCATATCCCGCCCAGGAAGAGCCGGAGGAAGAAAAGCACGCATACGAAGCCAGCGATGCTTCGAGCATTGCCTCGTCCATGGTGCCACAAGGAATCGGGGGTCCGTCTTCTGTCGCTTCTTTCCAAGCCGAAGTGGGGAACAGCCCCGAGGACGAGAATCCAAGGGTGACGGGCAGGCATGGAGGCGGTATTGGACATGCCAGCCATCTCCACGGAACAATGCCAGAAGGCTTGCCGACACCACCATCCGAAAAATCAGGATTTCGCAGGGGAAGTGGAGGAGCTGGCGGCGTTGGTGGGGCAGCCGCAGCGGTGGCACCCGGCTCTGGCCAAGGCGGTGCAGCCGGTGGATTCGAGGATATCTACACCATCACCGGAGCAGCCAGCAACAACGGTGAGCGAGAATATCTCAACTCTCCAGACGAGGTACTGTATATGCAAGTATTTGTCGACGAGGTAGGCGTGTGGATGGACTCGCTAGACCGGGACAAACACTTCAGCCGGATCATCCCCTTTGTGGCACTCAAGTCACCAATGATGCTGAATGCATTTCTTGCCTGTGGTGTCAAGCACCTCACGCTCGTGAATGAGGCCTACAAGGACGACAAAGCTTTGTTTTACTATGACACAGCAACAACACAACTTCTCCGAAGCCTGCAAAATCCGGACCGCGACATTGTCGAGTGTGCTACCACCGCCGTCGTGCTCAATGTCTATGAGATCATGAGCGACAAGCCCAACGAACGAATGAGCCATATTGCTGGCGCCCGTGCACTTATCCGAGAATGCGGGTGGGATGCTCGGAGCAAAGGCATTGGTGCCGCATGCTTCTGGCTCAATATTGGCATGGAGGTGCTGAGCTGCCTTGCATTTAACTGGCCGACAGCATGGGATCCAGATCAATGGGGGCTCGATACATCATTTGCAAACGACCTCGGTGACAACAACAGCGAAGCGAACAGAGGCCAGGATCGTCGCAATAGCCAACATCGAGATGGTAAGATGACCCAAGAACCGCAGGAGGCGAGCACTGCCAGCAACCGAAAACCACAACAAGATGCAGACACGGCCACATCAAAAGAACCCACCACCACGGCTGCGCCGTTGTCTGCAATGTCGAGCAGCGGCGACGAAGATATGTGGGTTCATCGGATATTTTATATTGTGGCAAAAATCGCCAACTTTCGTGCTGGTGTTGCCGTGTTTCCCCAAGAGCCCTCGCCCATCGATCACCAAGTCCATATGCAGAACCGATTCGAGGAGTGGAAGCGGCTCAAGCGGCTGTGTGCCATATGGAACCGCGATTGTCCTCGGTCGATGCGGCCGTTCAGCTATCTCTTCCCTTCGCAGAGCACGGCTCCAGCCTCCATCTTCCCTAATATCTGGTACGAGACCTATCCCATTTCCCTCGCCGAAACTAAATTTTACCAAGGGATTGATATGCTAATGGAGTAATGGCAGGCTCATTAAACGTACCGCCGTCATCGGCCGTCTCTTCTACCACACAGCCATGGTCCTGCTTCACCAGGTCAATCCAGACGAGCCAAAAGTCACCGTTGAAAACCAAGAGGCCCAGCGCCACCACGCCCACCAAGTATGCGGCATTGTAGCCCATACTAAAGACCGGGGCGTGGCCAGTGTGGCCATCCGGAGCCTGGCTATCTCTGCCCATGTACTTCGAGACCCTCGTGAACAAGACGAGGTGTACATGCTTCTGAAAAAGATCACAACAGAGACTGGATGGCGCATTGGTAGAATTTATACGGAGCTCCAGCAGGCATGGGGTCGTGGTATGAACGATATACCGGGTTATCATCCACAAGCCACAGTGACAGCAGCCGCATCCTCCTCGCCTTCAACGCTTCTTCCACCGCCAATGGATCTGCCACAGCCAGCGATGCTTTCACATGGCTTTAGCCAACCCGGCCTCGGCCCTGGACAACCCGGCGGTCTTGACTCCAGTCCCTCTTCACAGGTACTTCATAAGGTCGAATTCAATCCCACTAGCCTATCCTTGGCATCATCCTCCGGTGGCGGCCGGAGGTCTCTGCCAGTATGGCCGACGGCGAATGCTTCGATGCTGTTCAATGTTCATCATCGCCATTCGCACAGTGCAGCCTCAACAGCGGTATCGTCAGCACACTCCCCACTTCCCACAAGTGCACGCATGCCGTTCCGGTCGCACCATATGATGAATCCTCTCATTCACGCCGATTTTAGCCTCCCTGACCACCCATACAAGGCTTTCTACAAGCCACCCAACGACTCAGCACACTTCAATTCCCAGTCGTTCTGAATCATAAAGTCCTTATGATTGTTACTTATATTTCTTTTATTCTACTTTTCTCCCATTTTGTTTTGGAATTTATTTCTTGCTTTACTAATTGCCAAACTGCAATCCCCCTCCGTTACACCTTCGCTTTGAAAGAAAAGTCGGCAACACCTTACGGGCATTCCTTTTTGTTCACTCAATAACCTACCTTCACGTCTATTTGATACGGCCGATATACTGACACGGGTTTTTTACACGGATAGATATGACCACTACATGCATAATCAGGTTACTTGGGCGCCACTATTGACAAAGGCTTAGATTCAAGGATTCTTTGGATGGATTTATATTTGGAGGACTATTTTGTGATTTGGTTCTGCTTGTTATTCTTTTCTTTATTGAGGCAACAGTTTCTTCGTCTTTTTTTTTTTTTTTTGTTTTTTTTTTTTTTTTTGGTTTGTTCTTCCACTCTATTATATACGGCCGAAGTTAGGTTCGGGGGATTTTCGAGTGGTCGGGTTGCATTGTAAAATTGGGACAATAGGGATCCCTATCGTTTGGCACTATACCCTTTCACCTTTTTTTTTGTTGACAATTCATCCATAAATTTTTGACTCATTATTGAAAGTAAAACATTCAATTAATATCGTTGGTCTCGTTTGGGCCTCCAAGGGCACCCACCGACTGGGCGATGTCTCCGCCATCTATCATTCTATGATCCGGACCTTTGTATCTCCCCTCAGTTTAACCCTAGCCGTTGTATCATGAGTCTGTGTATATATCAAGCAATCCCATCTCTATGTCGTAAACATCCTCACGTATTGCAGCACCCGAGATTCGCTATGCAAACCGGACTGCTCTTCCATAATGTTTTACAGAAGTGCCGTCACGGCGAGGCGGCCAAAGTTTGCCACGAAGTACTCTAGAGCAAGTTTAAGCAGTCGTCTTCGGCGGGACAACGATGCCGTAGTGGGCATAAGGAAACGACTCGAGACTAGGGAGGTACTGCGACCAGCCGTCCTCAATCTCGCCCGGGGGAGTGTCTGCACCGGCCTCGCCAGCCTCGCCAGTCGTGCCGGCAAGAACCTCGGGCTCACGGCCTGCGTACTCGACCTTGAGGTCGGGGTGAGGAGCCCAAACGACACGCATGCCAGCGCGACGGCCAGCCTCAACACCGGGGACGCTGTCCTCAAAGACCAGGCACTCCTCGGGGGTAATGGGCGGTTCGCCGGGGGCGAGGGTGTCGTTGATGGTCTTGAGAGCGAGTAGATAGATGTCCGGAAGAGGCTTGCCACGGCCGGCGCCGATGCGAGGGTCGTCGCCCAGGACGCGGCGGGGCGACTCGAAGACGGAGAAGAGATCCGTCAGGTGGTCTGTCTTGAGGTGGAAGTTGACTGTCTGCGAGGAGGTGGCCAGGGCCATGTGCACGCGGTGGCCGGTGGGTGTGCCGTTGGTGCCGTTGGTGCCATTGGTGCCGGCGCCTTTCTTGGCGGTGTCTTTGGACTCCCAGTAGCGGGTGCTGTCAAGGGTGGCCAGCAGCTCCTCGACGCCGGGAAGGGGTTTAGCGTGGGGAAAGTTCTTGAGCTGCTCGGTGGCGTTCTCTTTCTGGAACTGTTCGAGTGGGATGGGGAGCTGGGCCCAGGCCATGAAGATCTTGTTGGACTCGGGCATGGGGCGGCCCTGCAGCCTCGCCTTAACAGACCACGGCATCTTAGGCCGGTTGTGGCGGGCGAGGATTGTGTTGATGCACTTGGTGTAGATGTCCTCGGTATCAAGGAGCAGGCCGTCCATGTCAAACAGGCAGGCCCGGACAGGGGGGAAGCTGGCGGAGTGTCAGTGATGCGGTGCACAGGTCCGGTGGTCAAGACACACAATGTACGACTTACTCGGTCTTTGGCGCCATGGTTGTTGGTGTCGTTACGAGCTCTCGTGAGATTTTGAGATTCGCGAACTGCTAAAGGCGGCGACCAAATCTTGCAGTGTTGGGAAAAGGCGGGTGTTGAAGTAGAGGTTGAGAGGAAAAGAAGAAGTGAAATTCAAAAACCAAAGACTTTCGGGGAGATATTCATATATAAACAAAAAGATATGGGAAAGATCAGGAGTGGACTTGAGCGGTGACAGGCTATACACTTGAGGCCAATACCAAGATAATTTGAATGGGCGTCCACGAGTCTGTGAAAGTGAATGTGAGATATTCTAGATGGAAGACTGAGAAGAAACTGAAGCCAAGCCAGACAAGGGACCTGGATGGAGTCATTGTTGCGAAAATGAGACGCCGTTTGGCCTTGTCAACGCCCCACTTAAAGTTTTCTTTTCAAGGTGTAGTGATAAGCAAATAGCAGGAACGAAACGCACCGAGGGGCAGAACTGCAGGCAGGGGCAAGCTCCTTCCTCGGAAGCTAGCTGCGTTAGCGCCATTGCCAGCACAACATCAGTAGTACCTCACTCTTACATAAACCCCGCCATCAGATGCTCGTCAAATAGCAACCAAAGTTTAATCAACATGCAATCAACGTACAAACAACTTATTTTCTTATCGCCATTATCACATTGCTAACTCCACCTCACGAGAAGCTCACTTAGCAAGACAGACCAACGGGCACAGCTCCAAAATGGCAGAGGACGAGGCAAAAGAGCAAGCCAAGGCGGCAGAGCCAGACACCGATGGCAACAATAGCAACAATGGCGTCGAGGTGGCACCGGTGGATAACGAGGACGAAGAGGTTATTGACCGGTTCCCACCGGATCAAGAAGCAGTATGCCTCTATGCACGTGCCTTACTCCAACTATCATGACAATACTAACGCTCTCTCCTCCACCGCAGTCCCTCCTTGCAGAGGCCAACGAGCACAAGAAACAGGCCAATGAGCTGTTCAAGAAAAGCCAGACCGATGCCGCCCTCACAGCCTACGAAACGGCCGTCTCAGTCCTTCCTTCCTACCTGTACTACGACGTTGCCCTGTTGCGGTCGAACATGGCCGCGTGCTACATCAAGCTGGAGGACTGGAAGCAGACCAACCGCAGCGCCACAGAGGCACTCGAAGCTCTCGATAAAGAACACAGGCGAATAGAGAAGGAAAAGGCCAATCCGAAGAAGGAAGAACCGACAGACGGAAACGGGGACGAACAGGACGACGAAAGCGTCGAGGACGAGATCATCAGTGAAGGTGCAAAGCTGGCTGCACGGCCACCCCCCCCTCCGAAAGAACCGACGCCGCCTCCCGCACCTATCCGACCGACCGACAAGGATATCCTTCGCATCCGCTCCAAAATTTTGTTGCGTCGTGGCCGAGCACGCTCCGAGCTGGGTGGCTGGGCAAACCTTGCCGGTGCGGAGGAGGACTACAAGACATTGTCCGCCATGCCGACGGGGACCCTTGGTGGTGCGGATCTACTGTTTGTCAAGAAACAGCAGAAGGACCTCCCGGCACGGACAAAAGCGGCACAGGACGCGGAGGTGGGCGATATGATGGGCAAGCTGAAGGAGGTGAGTTTCCCTAATCCCACCAGACCAATGCACAAGTGTCTCAGAGTGCTAACGAACAGCTTGGCAATGGTATCCTCCGGCCTTTTGGCATCAGCACCGACAACTTCCAAATGGTTAAGGACGAGAAGACAGGCGGTTACAGCATGAACTTTAGACAGAACCCGGGGTCGTGAACGGCGTGGGGGCTGTACAAAATAAGAATAGGGAAGCAGTTTATTGCATTGGTATGAAGGATGGGAACATAGATAACGACTTGAACGAGCATTAAGTAGGCACGAGAAGAGCATGGCCATAGACACATTAGCCTGACACAGGAGTAACTTTATACGAAGAGAAACAGTAGGTAGACAGAGGCACAGGCCCATACACATAATAGGCTTCTATTTTTACTTCAAGAATGATCAATTTGAAAGCCAACTAAAATTTCGCCTATTTAAGATGACATTTGTGGCACAACCAGATAAAGCACCTGGAGTCGACAATTGTATCTAATTGTATTTACTGATACATGTCGCAGCCCATTACCACGCGAATGGCAGTTACTGGCCCTCACATGCCAAGTCGGACATTAAAATATAAGGTGTAAACATCTTGCCGTAGTTCTATTTTAAAGTCGGCGAACATTGTGGAAGGTGCCTTAAACAATCTGTTCTCGAACATACTCAAATCGCCCTACAGCGCCGCCGTCCATTAAGGTTGAGCCGCACCTTCCCTCATTAGGGAAACGAGGCCAGTCACCGCGACTTCCCCAGCGGCGCCCGGACAGGCCTCAGACAAAAAGCAACACCAGGAAGCGGCTAGTGAGGGGAGGAAAGCACGACCCAGCCCGTAAGTCTACCCCTCCGGACAGGCCTTTGGCCACCATCCATTCCCTTCCCCCCCACACCGTCTTTTCCCTTTTCATCCCCCTCCCTGTTTGGCTTCATTTCTCCCTCGTTTCTATCTCGTCTTCTTACACACACTCTTTTGCCGCTTGCCCAACCGGCCCACGCCTTGATCTTTGGCCGTTCTCCCGGGTCTTCGTTTGTTTCGCCTTGTGTTCAGTTTAGACTACTTGGCAAACACATTTTGACAGCCAACAGAGAAATCAGACACCATTCACCTCCGCCTTTCGAGATTGGAGCATCGATCTTCGTCGTTCGTCAGTTCCCCGTCTGCTTGCTTCTTGTTGCACATCCAGCCTTCTGGATACGAACCAATCGCTTCAGACCCACGGCGGGCCGCAAAGTACGGAGGGGTGCAACGGGAGAATTGCAATACGGGTAGCCGAGCTGTCAAGTGGGTAACCAACGGGCTGGCCTGGGGAGGAAGAAACGAAAAGAAGACAGAAACCGGGGACGAAAAAACCGGGACGCAAGCGGCCAGCCAGGGCCAAGCCAGGGCCAAGCAAAAGCGTCAGGGCAATCGGGCCAGCCTCGCCCGACGCCGTTTTATCCCACCATCCGCTCCCTCATCTTCTCATCTTTTTCTTCTTTGGGACTATCTTCCGAAGAAATAGAAGAGGGAAAAAAAGAAAAAAAGAAAGATACTCGCCTTTATTCGTCCTTGCGGCTGCATAAATCGGAAATTCTCTTTACTTTGGGGCCCTCTCTTGCTCTCATTATTTAACCCCTCTGTCCTGACTGCACCCCTCCCCCTGACCCGCATTTGGCTCGTTTTCCCGATTCGGGAAGCCTTGCATAGACGTGCGGCTGTGGGTGCTGTCTCTGTTTTCTTCCTGCATCTCATCGCATCTTACCAACCGTTTGGCCCCATTGCCCACCACAGACACGGGCAGTGATAGCCACGCTCTCCTGTTTTCACACACACGTCCACTTTGCATCCACTGAGACGCAGGCGCCCGTCTTCGCGTCTTCGCGTCTTCGCCACACCCCCCTCCCCTCCCGCACACACCCCCTTCTTCCTCGTGCCCAATCGTGCTTGTTCGTTCCTACCCATTGACTCCTCTACTCGTTTTCTTCCTTGGACGCCCGACTCAGCTGGTCCACCCTTGCAAAAGCAACGACCAGCTTGCGGCTGTCGGAAGCACCTGCGCAGATCGCAAATCACACTCGAAGGCTTGACGGAGAAGAACGTCAACGGGGAAAAGTGGGGGGACTCTGCGCCAAACCCTTTCTCTGTGGCTGCTCAGGGTCCTCTCATCTGCCTGCTTCGCCTTGTGGTTCGTGTCCTCGATATGCAGAGATGAGCGCCACGGGCCGTGTCCGGCTGCCCGACGCTCCTGCACCAGGCATGTTCCAGGTGATCTCGCTTGGCGACGGCGGCAGCACCACCACCAACAACAACGATGGCAACCAGATTCGGGAATACAAACGTCGCCGGCCCCACAAGAAAACACGGTCGGGATGCTTGGGCTGCAAGCAAAGGCGAGTCAAGGTACGTGCTTACCAGGTTTCCTGTAGTCCATGAGTCGGTCATCATCCTTAATCTTACCTTTCTCATCTGCTGTCCTCCCCACCCATCTCTGTCAGCACTCCTTCACCCTATTGTGTCACTTGTCTGTATTCCGTACAACTCATACTGGACCCAGCATGGCCTGTACTGACATGATTTCCTCCCTTCGCATAGTGTGACCAGGCAATGCCGATCTGTCTACGATGTAGACGAAACCAGCGAGAATGTGTATATGAAGGTGCCGAGGGCAGCACCGCTGCATCTGCATCTCGGTCAAACGGCCGGCAAGCAGAGGACGACCAAAATGAGACTGCATCAGCCGCCAGAGCCAACAGACTCACAGCTATCCGTTCGGAGGCGAGGCGTGTTCCGCCGTCGCCGGAGGGCGGCAACTATTCCGTTGGACAGGGACACGCCGGCCATAACAGATACCACGCGTCAGGTAACGCCTTAGTACCATCTGGAACCACCCCACTGGTTCCCCCGCTCCGGCTCGTGCGGGTCCAGCCGTTTCAAGTCACTGGTCAAGAGCTTGGGACACCGTCGAATGAGCTCTTCTACCACTTCGAGGTGACGGGCAGGGACCTCTTCGGGATGCCCAACTTTATGGGGCCCATTCTCCCTCTAGCACTGCAGTTCCCGCATCTTCGTGGCACCGCACTGGCCTCAGCCGCAGCACACCTTACCCATAAGGCACCTGGCTTCAAAGCGTATCACATTGCCAAGCACTACCAGCAAACTATTGCGCTGCAAAACTACCAGACGGCTCTCTCGACACCGTTTGTTGTGCAGGGCCAGCTTGGCGTTGACGTACTGCTAATGACCGCCATGCTCATGAACATGCTGTCGTTCGTTATGCCCTTGGATGAAAACGAGGCCCACATTGTATGGGACGGCAGCATGCCTGGCCCTCCACCGCCGTGCGCCGATCCAGATCCCGACCCGCGCCGGTCATGGGTCTTCAGCCCGCACCACAATCGGCTCGGCTGGTTGGCGCTGCAGATGGGCTTAACACCGCTACTCATTGCCACAGCGCCATGGCGTGAAAAAAGCCGGCTCCGTCTGCTGTTTGCCAACTCAGACGACGAACAGCGCACCCTGTCAGGCACGTGGCAGAGCCTTCGCCGGGTTCCGCAGCCATGGCTAGACCTCTTTGGCCTACAGCGCGATGCGACGCCACGGCCCAATTTCCGCGGCAGCGGTGTCACCACACCGGCAGCGACTCCGGCCCCGACTCCGACCTCATCCATACCTCAACCTCACAATCAAACAGGTGACTACGCCGGCATGGACACCGACTCCAGGTCGCACGTGAAAACACCACGATCTGGGCAATCGACACCCGGTGCGGCTGGTAGCGGGCCCGGCACCCCAGGTAGTACGACGAGCACCAATACCACGACCACATCCACGACGTCTTCTGGTGTCGAGGACACCATGAGTGAAGCCGATCGATTATACCGCGCGCCACTGCGCGTCGTAGCGGAGCTCATACACATGCCGCCCAACGACCGCACTTTACTGCAGTACTTCCAGTTCATTGGACAGCTCGGCAATGGGTTCCGCCAGAAGCTGCTTGACCGCGACGAAAAGGCATTGTGGTTATTTGGCATGTGGATGGGTCTACTGTGCCGGTTTAGCAATGTATGGTGGACGCGGCGGCGATCGCGGTGCGACTTCCGTGCCATCCGTCTATGGCTGCACCTGGTGGGTGTTGGCCAGCGACCCGGTGTCGAGGGCCAACTGTGGCGCACCCTGCTCCAGGACCTGGACAACACCTGGGGCTACCACTTTGAATCTGACCCCATCATGCGACGCATGTAGGCCGCTCTCACCGTTTTCTTTTTTTCATCTACTTTTTATGGACATTTTGCTGGCATTGTTTTGCAAGGATAACAAAATCCGTTTTGATTGTTTTCTTCTTTTATGTGGACATGATGATATTGGGAAATGGAACATATAGGAAGGGCAAATTATTCGATATTTACAGATTGGCATTTTTAAATACCAAACATAATTGCAGATTATTATGAGCCGTCTTGAGGCAAAAATGTAACGTACTTCAGAGGTGAGTTTTGTGTGATCCGTCGAATGGTAGGAAATGGGAAAACAAGACGTATTTTTCTGTAATAAGAAAATGGCGAGAAAAGCATTCAACTTTGACAAAGGAGAAACAGTGTCTATGAAAACGCATCTATTGCAATCAGCACACACATTCTTTTTTACAGCGTTGACCGCACAACCGAGTCGACGGCCTTGGCAAAGTACTCGACGTTGTTTGTGTTGAGGCCGGCCATGCTGATGCGGCCGTTCTTGGTCATGTAGACGTGGAAGTCGGTCCGCAGCTTCTGGACCTGTGCCTCGCTCAGACCCGTAAACGAGAACATGCCGATCTGGTCGGTAATGTGGTTCCACGTGCCCGGGGTACCGAGCGCCTCGAGCTTGTCGCGCAGTGCCTTGCGCATGCCAATAATGCGGCCGGACATGGTGCGCAGGTTGTCCTCCCACTCGGCAAACAAGGCGGGGTCGTTGAGCACGGTGCTGGCGACGCGCGCGCCGTAGATGGGCGGGTTGGAGATCTCGGAGCGCTGCAGCACAGCGAGCTGCGACTTGACGCGGCTGATGGTGTCGGCGACAGCCTCGGCCGTCAGGCCGCCCGCCTGCTGCGGGGGCGCGACATAGTGGAAGGCACCGGCGCGCTCGCCGTACAGGCCAAAGTTCTTGGCAAACGACTGGGCGACGAGCAGCTCGAAGCCCTGTTCGACAAAATAGCGGACGGCGCTGGCGTCACGGGCGAGGTCGCCCGAGGCGAAGCCCTGGTAAGCGCAGTCGAAGAAGGGAAGGTGGCCGCGGCTCTTGATGACAGTGGCCAGCTCCTTCCACTGAGCTTCGGTGGGGTCGACACCCGTGGGGTTGTGGGCGCAGGCGTGCAGCAGAATGACGGAGTGGGTGGGTGCGGCTTGGATGGCGGCCTTCATGCCCTCAAAGTCAAGGCCCCGCGACTGCTTGTCGAAGTAGGGGTAGGTCAGGGTGGGGAGGCCGACATTGCCAAAGATTTGGCCATGGTTGGCCCAGGTGGGGTTGGAGAAGTAGATGGAGCGGTTGCCGGTGTAGAACTTGGCGAGGAAGAGGGCGCCCAGATGGACGGCGCCGGTGCCAGAGATGGTCTGGATGGAGATGACGCGCTTCTCGGCGAGAGCCGGCGAGTCGGCGCCTAGGATCAGCTCGGCGGCCTTGGTGGTGAAGGTGTTCAAGCCGGCAATCGGCAGGTACTCGTGGTTGGTGTTTGGGTCATCGTGAATAATCGTCTCGGCCTGCAGAGCACATAACGGGTTGCACAGGTTAGCACATTCTTTGTCGATGTGTGAATGTCGGCAAAGTAGAAGCTGCAAGCAAGACACAGCTGCGCAAGTTTGCTGCACTGTAGTGGAGATGGCAAGTGGTCGCAGGCGCCCCAGAAGGGCAGGCACGCGATATCAGCCTGTTTGCTAGCGCATTGAGGGGCGCGCCTTGCGCAACAGGGAAACTTTCCCTTTTCGGGGTATATCGGAGCTGCCTCGGGAGGAGATATCCCAGGGGCTGACTGGGGAAAACCAAACAGGGTGCAAAATGCAGGTCATTTGGAGGTCGAATGATGCAGTAACTGGGCCCCTCCAACAAATGGCCTCACAGACAATGGTCATGGCCGGTTCCTGCCTGATTGGGAAGGGAGCTGTCCGCCACGAGGAAGGAGCGCATGCAGAGGCAGCTCCCAACGCACGAATACCAAAATGCAAAGAAAATCGGAAACGTCGACCGAGACTGGATTGATTGGGGAAAAGGGGGGGATTGCAAAGTTACTAACCTTCTTGACAACGGGCAGAACCCACGGCTTGCCGTTGTTGTCACGGTATGCACCAATGCCCTCGATCGTGTTAGCTGTGTCTCCAGAGATAGAACTAAGTCATCGAAACGAGGAAGGACACTCACCAGATCAACCTTGTCGGGGCTCTTGTCCGCCCGGTAGGCGGCCATCAGACCGAAGAGAGGATCTTCGGGGGCCTGCGGCACGATGTCGGCCGGGAAGCGCGAAGCGGCGTCTGCTGGTGTCGACATGATGTGCTTGGAGATTTGCTGAAGACGGGAGATGGCGGTAGAGGGAGGAGACGAGGTCGAAGAAGAGGCTGGAGAAGAAGAAGAGGAATTGCGTGAAGACGACGATGCCGCCGAGAAGGCAAGAGGCTGCGGCGAGGGACGCATTTTATGACTCGCAGATGCGGCAAGAGCTGCTGGCGAGAGTGCTGGTGGGGGAAGGGAAGTTGGGTGAGATGTGGGGCTGGACCTGCGCAGTTTTGCTGTGGTCCTGGCTTGGTATCACTAAATTTCGTTTTGGGAGCGGCAGGCGTTCCGTAATAGTGGAGCGTATGGCGCGTAGGAGGGGGAGTCGTCCGACACCCGCAATTGAGGATCAAGATAGAAGCCGTGCTCAGAAGGGAAGGAGGCGTGTAGCGCTGGCGCGATGGTAGGTCTGGAGCTCCGTTCGAAGGGAAGTCGCAGACTGGGGACTCCTAGCCTGTTTTAAGCGTGCGGAACCGGACGTGGGGAGAGGGATGGCCGGAGAAAGGCTGGTGTTTGGCGGCGAATGTTCGTACTGGACTGGACAATACAATGCGCCTTTATGCGTTGTGTGGCGCCACAGAGTGCTAACGGTTAGGGCGAGTCGCGAAATCAAAAGGCTCCTCCGGGTGGCACGCCACGCAGTATGTAACGTGAAAAGGCGGGAAATATAGAAGAATACTGCAAAACTGTTGGGGACAGGCCGCAGGAAGGGTGACGAGATTTGATGAAATAAAATAGAACAAAAGAAGTGCTATCGTTATTTTCGTATTGTTCTAACCGTCTTGCAGCAATTAGCGTGTAAGACGGGACAAAAGGAATGGCAGCGGAAGGAACGGGAGCGATGCGGGCAGGTGCAGCAAGTGTGATGGGTGAACACGATGCTGTGCGATGTGTGTAGCGAGACGAGGGTTGCAAAGCGGGCTGGTCGATTTAGTCTTTACCGCAGACGACCGAAAATTCCTAGAGCGACGAAAAGCCGAAGGGAATATGCAGGACACAAAGCGCGCAAGTGAAAAACTGTCGAAGAACGGCAGACGGACAATGTCGTACGTAAACGTAAACGTGGGCGTGTCGGCAGATCAGCGAGCAAAAATGGCGACTTTTCGTATATCGGTACTGTGGGAGGGAAATATAATATAAGCGGAGGAAACAGTGTGTGCACGAGAGAGATTTAAAGGGGCTTTTGTTTTTAAACAGCCACCGATACAGAACACCGGCGACGACGGTTTATAAGAAGCCCGAATGCCATGCGAATGTGATTGAGGTAATCGAGGCAGAACGGGGCACATGTGATGGGTCGCCGAGGCAATTATTTTGGTTGTCATTGAAGAGTCCCAGTGCTTAGGCGTGGGCTACCGACAAAGACGGTGCGCTTTCTCATCAGTAATGGGCGGCGAAATTAGCGACAAATGGTGTGGGAATGGTGGATTCCTCACGAAACCTGGAGCACATGCCGATAGTGACGCCATGCAAGACATGAAGTGTAGTGTAATGCGAGGCTTGCACCAAGCCATCTGACTTGCCCCTGACGCCAGAATCCATAGATCAAATGACGTCGCAAGTCGATGTTGCAACCCACCACTCAATTTCTTGATACAGGATGCCTTTTGTCTCATGCAGCAGAGATGCCCTCTAAATTTGAAAGATTGTTTTGTAGTGCTGCTTTGCCGTCTGCGACAGCAGGCTGTACCTTTAATTGTGTCGGTAGTCGCGGACGATGCCTTATACTCTCTCTTATTTGTCGCAAGTGCTCCATGGTATTATCGCGTAAAAGAAAATGCTCGCTTATATTGAAGTTATGGCACCACAAAAAGCCAAACAACGCCTTGGGATGTCCATCTGTGCTCCTGGCATCGTTGGTCGCCCGTTATCTGCTCCCTAAACCGTAGCTATTCATACATAACGCATGCACCCCGGCTTGCCCTATACGAAAAAGTCCCACACGACAACAAACAAGCACAGGCCGCTAGCTGCGTAAAATGTGTACCGTGCCGTGCTCGGCCGATCGAGCGCCTTTTTCAATTCGCGGTTGCCCTTGGCCACGTTCTCGGCGGTGGTGAAGGAGTCGGCCACCATCTGGTCCACGTGCGCCGACTGGATCTCCAGGTTGCCGACCAGCATGGTCTGCAGCTCTGAGATCTCAACAAGTGATTGCTCGGCGGCCCTGTTTTGTTAGTATCAGTGCACATCATATCGGCATGCAAGAGAGAGAGACAGGGAGACAGAGGGAGAGGGAGGAACACGCACCGAACTTTGTCGAGGGTCGTCTCGTAGTGCTTGAGCATGTCCTGGTTGCCGCGCTCAAACATTTGAATCTGCTCGGCAGTCAAATCGGAGTCCGCACCATCATTGCCGTTGCCGCCACCCCTCCCCGGCGGCCCAGGATGTGATGCATATGACGACGCCCCCCGCAACTGCTCCTCCTCCAACGCCGCAGCCAACGCGGACACACCCCCGCCTCCTCCTGGCGCTGGATTCGTCGCACCCACCAGCAGCGCGTGCTGTCGACTCGCCGCCGTGGTCTCCACCACCATCCGTGCCAGCCGCGCCTCCATCATGGTCTGTTGCGCTCGTCCACACGCCTGCAGTCGTTGTCGCAGGTACCACAGAACGCTTTCATGGTGCGCCGCCGCCTGTGTCTGCGCCTCTTCGGCTGCTGTCTGCTCGGGGGATTTTGGTGATGTGCCGAGCCCGACAAAGCGAAAGGAAGGCCCCGCATACTGTTTCCGAATCAGCGCCTGTTGCGTCTCTTGGTGCAGGGCCTCGGCATCGGCCAGTCCGCGGATGGAAGCATTGAGGTCGCGCAATAGACGCTTCGCATTGGCGTCAATGTCTTCGCGCTCGGCGTCGGTGAGGGAGGTGGGTGCAGGGTGGTCGTCATTGTTGTGGGAGTGGTGGTGGTGGTGAGAACGTCGGGGAGGTGCGGTCGAGAGGTAAGCTTGCCGGACATCGCCCAGCTGTCTGGAGAGCGTCGCAATGTGTTTGTTCTGAGAGCGTTAGCTTCGCAGAGGATATTCACCCGATATGGGAAAGGGAACACGCACAATCCGGTAGGCCTCTTTGAGAAAGCCTTCCGTCTGGGCCGCGTTGAATCGCGGCCTCCGCGTCGTCGCGCCCTCTTTGCTCTTCAGCAGCTGGTCAAAGACCGGCGTCAGATCGAGTGCATACATTGCGCAAGCGCAATCGTTCGCCAGCCGGCTAGTATATTAACCGTCAACTCCGGCTTCAATATCTGGTCAGCCGTGCAGTCTGTCGCAGCGCAAGTCGGTATAATGTCCTCCCATGTGAAGCTCGCGATGTTGGCGTTGCAATCTGTATAGCACCAAGGCGTTGGAGTGTGGTCTCTTAGAATCTGCCAGTGTCAATGAACAGCGTTTGTACCGTCGATTTCATGCGCTGTGGTAGTCAAGGGTCCTTTTGTTGTCGTCTGGTCGTCTGGTCGTTGGTTTATGATGTTGGACGTCGTTGAAGAAGCCACATTTAGCTGACCATAGCTTGGTGATTGATGTGTGGACCTCCGTAGCTGTGGCCAATGCGCAACTGTGGCTCACATGAGGCTGAAGCTCACGTTTAAAAACGGTCCTTTCCACTTTAGGAAGCCGTTGACCTCGGCGCCTGTGCCCCAGCAAAACCGCCAGCAGTCAGGCACTACTATGTCATATGCGACATACGACGTAGGTAAAATAAAATAAAATATTAAATCAAAAGCTGAGGGCAACCTCTGGGCGTCGTTTTCCATTGAAATTCTCCGACTGCAACACTGGTTTTCCGACACAAACTCCCTCTACGGAGGACTGTCCAATTGCCCATTGTTTATTTTCCTACCTTGAACCTTGCGTACTAGTGCTGGTGTCCATTCTCTTCGCTATTCTATGCGGAGGGCCTCCAATGACGCGGTGATTCTGCCGACCTCCGATACCGCAGCGAACGAAGATAAAACAGAAGACACCAAAGAAAGATCAAAGGTGTCATCATCTTATGGCATGATACCTTCGATTATGTTCACTCTTACAATGACAGATGAAGACGACATGTTCGCAAAACCAGGCAAGTCCGACCACTCAAAACAGACAGCCGGTCGATGACGAACTGGGAGGCCCATCATGGCATGTCACACGGATGGCATTTATCACGACATTTCAGTCCACTGTCTCCGAGCCGTTTATTTGTATGCCGGTGTTGATTGACAGACAGGTATCTAACAAAGCTGTTACGGAAGGCAGCAAAACGTACTAGATGGCGTACTTCGGCCTTCGTTCGTCTCTCATTCGACTTCTCTCGGAGCCTACAGCTCCACCCAAACAACCGTTCTACCCAATATAAAAAGGCCAAAGTGTTCTGATTCTTGTTCGATGCTTGACCTGGCCCAGTTCCCGCTCGAGCCTCTGGCCGTCTGCCGAATGTCGTCGGCCTGCAGAAAGAGGCCTTGTATGTTAGCCAGTTTTGGTCCTGCTGTCCTAGTGGCTGCTTCTCCCGAGCAACTCGAGTCTCCACTGCCACACGGCGGGAATAACCTTCCCGTGGTCTTGTCCCTTGGCCGTGACCAGGCTCAACCTCCAACCTCCACATTGGCACGCTTTTTGTGAAAAAATTCTGGGGCAAAATGGCTCTGCTGCAATGAATTGCAAAGTTCGTTTGCACAAGATGATAGACTTCTATCAAGGTTTCATATGCCTCCACGGCGAAAAGGCTCCGATTCGGCCGTAAGCAAGAAGAATAAGCGATTCAGATCCAGAAAACAAGTGCAAATGGTTGATATAAGTCGTATTTCGCGGCAAACCTGTCGTTCGTTGGCCATGGCCGGTCCGACAGCATTACGCCGTACTAAGAAAAGCTCCGCTTCGCGGCCTTGATCGGCACCCTGTGGTCCTCTCCGTCCTAATCTTCTCCCCTTCTCTTTCCTTTTCTGGGACCAACGGTACTTCCTTCTTTCTTTCTATTTTGCACAATAACAACGCTCCTTCCTGTTGTCCTTCTTATCACCTCTCGTTCCCCTTCCACCCCTTCTGTGCATCATTCCTTCCTCTTTGTTCAATTTTCGCTCCTCCCACCGCCCTCTCCTTCCCTGCAAATGAAACCAACCGCAGCCCATCCGATGCCGCCATGAGCTGTTCCGAACCATCTAGAGATGCAGCCACAAACCACGATGTAGCGGCCGGTCAACTCGACGTCGGCCCACCGCTTCTTGGCACGGTGGCCGCCTCCTCTGCAGCCTATCCGAACAGCCATGTCGACGACAGCAATGCCGCCAACCCCAATGACCCCGAGCAGCTCAGCCGGGTGGTCAGCGGGCCACCCTATAGCGTCTTCACTCCCGGCATGAAGCGCTACATCATCATTATGGTCACCTTTACGAGCTTCATCTCGCCCATGACTGCCAACATTTATTTTCCCGCTCTGGCGCCAATAGCCGTGGACCTCGGCGTCTCCGTTGGCCTTATCAACCTGACCGTCACTACATTCATGATCTTCCAAGGCATTGCACCAACACTCGTCGGCGACTTTGGCGACATGGCCGGACGACGGCCGGCTTTTATCATTGCCCTGGCCATCTACCTTGTTGTCAACATCGGCCTTGCGCTGCAAAAGAACTTTGCCGCCCTTTTAGTCTTGCGCATGCTCCAGAGTGCTGGCAGCAGCGGCACCCTGGCATTGGGCTACGCCGTGGTGGCCGATGTCGCCGTGAGCGCCGAGCGCGGCAAGTACATGGGCATTGTGGGTGCCGGCATCAACGTCGGACCGGCACTGAGCCCCGTGCTTGGCGGTATCTTGGCGCAGTACCTGGGCTGGCGGTCCATCTTTTGGTTTTGTTGTATTGTGACCGCGTGTTTGTTGATTCCCTATATACTGTTGGTGCCCGAGACGGCCCGCAATGTCGTGGGCAACGGTTCCATCCCGCCGCGCTGGATCAACATGACACTGCTCGACTTTATCCGCCAAAGACGCCACCCTGTGCCGCTGGCCGACCGGCCACAGCCGCCCAAGACCAAGATCCGCTTTCCGAATCCGCTGCGCACTCTCAGTGTTGTGCTCGAAAAAGACCTGTCCCTGATCCTCGCGTTCACTGCCATCCTGTATGTCGTGTTCATCATGATTGTTGCCACACTGTCGACCATTTTCACAGACATCTACCATCTCAATGAACTCCAGATCGGTCTGTGCTACCTGCCATATGGTGTTGGCTGCTGCACGGCATCGATCCTGCAGGGCCATTTGCTCGACTGGAACTACCGCCGCACGGCCCGCAAGATTGGCTTCACAATCGACTACCGCCGCGGCGACGACTTGTCCAAGTTTCCCATTGAACAGGCCCGCCTGTACCCCATGGCGCCCATGGTCGCTCTGGGCGTGTGCACGGTCATCGCCTACGGCTGGGTGCTCGAGTATCGCCTGCCGCTGGCCGTGCCCCTCGTCTTGATCTTCTTCGTCGGCTTGTTCGTCGTCGGCTCCTTTAGTATTCTCAGCACGCTCATTATGGACCTCTACCCTCAGGCACCCGCCACGGCCGTGGCCGCGGTCAACCTCGTGCGCTGCCTGTTTGGTGCGGTCGTCATGGCGTTTATCGAGGCCATGATGGTGCGTTTGGGCCGCGGGTGGAATTTTACCTTTTGGGCGCTGCTGGTCGTGGTGACGTCGCCGACCATGTTCATGGTGCTACGCTGGGGGCCGGGTTGGCGTGAGGCCCGCCGCCTGCGTCTCGCCAAGAAAAGGGCGCAAAATGCAGAGGAGCGTGAAGCGAGAGAGCAGGCGGCCGCAGGACAACGTGAAGAAGTGCACGCGGGGAGAAACGGGCACAACGACCATGACGATCATGACCCTGGTCAATTCATTAACCCGGACAGCTCAAACGAAAAAAACTAACGGCAAATGGCAAGGTCAGACGACGGTCAGACGGCTTTGGTTCCGGGAAGCGGTAGGGCAACATCCGCAATCATGCGTCGCCCAACGATGACGAGTAATGAGGTGGCAGGGCGTACCGGTGCTGCCCAAGCCAATGGGCAGATCGCCTTCTCTCAGAAATAAAAACATAAAGCAACTAGCGCAGACCGGTGTGGCGTTACGAAGCAGGGCAACCCAATCTCCAACGTCGAGACGCAAAGCAGCTCAAAACAGTATTTAGAGTGCCGATACGGGAGTAAGGAACCGTCCGAATAAAGGAAGTATACATTGGACTAGAACGTGCAAGGACGGAAACAAGAGGGGTGTGCATCTAGCCAGCATTTGATTCTTTTCGTGTAACGAATTATTTACTTTTTATCCAGAACAAGACGCTCATGACGTTCGGCGAGTGAGGTTAGGAGCAGCCGCCACACCGCCGTGACACCGCCCGCACATCTGTTCGTGGATTCTTGAAATTTTTGCAAGGAGATAACGCTCCATTTGGCTGCGCTGTGACAAGGCAGCCTGTTTTCCAGATTGGTCTTTCGGCGTGATTGGTGAAGTAAGCAGGGAGTGAAAATGTGGCCATTTGTCGCGTGCTAAAAAACATAAAATAAAAATAAACAAAAACCAAAAGAGCCGACATATTCTTTCTGGTGCAATGGCATACATGCATGGCCGTTTACCCGGTAGACCATCCGTGCAAGGGAATCATTGCCAAAGAAGGCGAAGGCGCAGGAGACTCCCAGACGCGACAGGAAAAAGAAAAGAAAACCATTTTGGGGCGCGTCACGGAACAACAACAGAAAAGTGCACTTTCATTTTTCTTGCTTGTCGCCTATTCTCGCCCGGGTCCAATTTTGACAGCGAAAGAGGGTGTGTCGTGAGCAGCGCGGGAGACTTCCGGTGGCAATGGATCTTTTTGTCAGTTCTTGCGCGTCGCCTTGAGCCGACCACACCATTCGATCCTGTCTCCTCCCACATTTGTTCCATTCTACCTCGCAAACTGGCAGATGTGACACATCTTCCTTTTTCTTTCCCGTCGTCAGCAAAATGTTATATTCAAAATTGCCCCCACTTTCCATGATTAGTGTGTAAGTGAAACATTTTTGTGGGTAACTGTTGACAAAACTTCGCAATACACGCCCTTTCCCCTTTATTATGCATTTTGTCGATGTCTCTTCAGATAAGTACTCCAAGCAAGAGATAGTCACTCGCTTCTGCACAGTCCTCCCTTGCCTTCCGTTGACTCGACTACAGCCGACGTTCCATCCAAAAAAAAAAAAAAAAAAAAAAAAAAAAAAAAAAAAAAAAAAAAAA